>CALYDF020009413.1:0-10792 GCA_944474145.2 Dicrocoelium dendriticum
AGATACGAATTTGGTAAATGCCGAGAGACGCGTTGTTTCGGAGTAGGTGTGCTGACAACAGGACATTCTCCATAGCCGGGTCTGGCTGCAAGTCAACACGCAGCAGTCTTGAATTACCGGCGCTCGGAGATGAAGGGTGGCGAGTCAGTCTGGTGAGACTAATGGGTTTTGTTTTAGGGAGGTTTAACGCAATACAGATTGAGCTCCACATAGTGGAATCACGAGAGTGTCGATTCTGAAGTTGCATGTCGTTGGACTCGGACACGTTTGTACATATGACAGAATTAAGAGTAGGACTACTCGTTATTCGCTTAGACGAACGCGAATGTGTAGCGATGGCAAGCTTACTTGGTGGCAGGGCCTCCGACGGAAGCGTTGGTCGTCGGCGAGTGTTGGACAGATCAGCAGTTGGTAACGGTGAGACGATACGTGATTCAGGACGGTTTGGAGGTTGCTGTCGTCATATGGCCAGGCCGTCGACTTTCCGCATTAGGCTCTGTAGCTGTTCTTTCAGATTAAGCAAGCGCACTTCTGAGCGGGTATTGTTGCTAGGCTGCTCGACGAATCGTAGTGACCGGGGCGACTGCGTCCGCGACTGCTTGTTACGCGGTGGGGGGCGGGTTAATAGGAGACGAGATAACAGAACCAAGCATAGGGCAAGTCGTGGAGGAAAGGTCGCTAGGAATATCGCGCTCGTAATTCGCAATCCTGGGAACGCAAACCGGGCAAATGTACCGAATTCGATGTCAGTTGCGTGGAGCGAATTGTCACTGGGAGCGCGGTCACGGTGATGACAGATCGAGCAGGTGATGGCTTTGGAACGAGGTCCTACACGCTGAGTGCAAATCGAGCAGGTGTTCAGTGGCCGCATTGGCGTATTGGGCGAGGCCGAGATGATCGGCATTGTCAAACGGATGACATAAATCTCTGCAAATAAACGTAGTTGAGTAACTGACTCAGGAGAACAGAACGCGCAGGAGGTCGCTATCCGCAGTGTCGGAGCAAAACTGCATGCTAGTCAGCAAAGAGACCGGGAAGCTTGATGGTATCCTTGTGCATCGGAGATGAAAACAGCCGCTGCCGTCTGATACAGAAAATAGACAGCAGGAGACCTGGTGTTAGCGAGACAATACGCGACGAGAGTGGACAGCCGATCCACAGCTTGTCAAAACGCTTGGAGCGTTGGGCCGAACACTTTGCTAGGCAATTTAACCAACCTGTTATCGCTTTCTTTTTCGGGCATTGAGTGCCCTTCTCCCTCGGCCATCTCCTTGGATCTGCCTCACGCGTAGAAGTCGAATGTGAGGTCAGGCTGTTGAAATTACATAAGGCCGCAGGGGCAGATGGAGTTCCCCCTACTCTCTACCAATTCGGGAAACCTGCTTTTGTAGATGATTTACACGACTTGCTAAAGAAACTTTGGAGCAGAGAATTGTCCCGACAGACTGACGCCGCTCCGTCATAGTCCAACTTTTCAAGGGAGGCTCTCGTTCGGTATGCGGCAACCATAGAGGGATCAGTCTGATTACGATTGCCTCTAAATTGCTTGCCTCTGTCGTTCTCCACAGATTGACTGGCGATCATGAAGGCCAGATCCGCGAAGAGCAAGCCGGGTTTTGTCGAAATCGAGGCAGCATTGACATCTTCACTTCGCGTCAATTTTTGGAGCACCACCATGTTTATTGGCGACCCACCGTTTGTCGTGTTTCTCGGCATCAAAGGTGCCTTCGATTCGGTGGATCGATGTGCCTTTTGGGACTGTCTGCTGAGGAAAGGTGGGCCCGATAAATATGTAAACATTATGAGAGTACTGTACGCGCATAGTTCGGGCAGAGTGAAAGTTTATGGCAAACTGTCGACACCCTTCAATATCTCCAGCGGTGTGAGACAAGGTTGTCCGCTGTCACCTTTACTCTTTAACTTCGCTATTGATGGAATCATGGAAACAACGTTCGCTGGACACGATCTAGGTGTGGAGCTGCTCCTAGTTGAACGACTTACTGACTTGGAGTATGCTGATGATATTGCCCTCATCTGGGACAGCTCTCAAACGTTCCAAGCAGCACTGCACAGATTAGCACTGGCTGTCAATCGTTTTGGGCTATGATTTGCTCCATCGAAATGCAAAGCTTCCCTTCAAGATTGGCATGGACCGCCTCCTGCGCTGACCCTTGGTGGGGATCAGCTAGAAGTCGTACAAGAGTTCAACTACCTAGGTACTTGTATCAGCGCCGTTGGAATTGAAGACGAGATCACAAACCGCATAGCAAAAGCTCGAGGCGCTTTTGTTAACTTTCGCCACCTATGGCACCAGGGCGACATCACTCTCCCTGATGGGTAGATTGTACAACCTGGCCGTACATTCGACCCTACTGTACGGCTGTGAAACATGGACTCTTAGATCAGCCGACATGAAGAGGCTAGTTACGTTCGACCACCGGGGCCTTCGCAGTTTGGCTCATATCTGTGGGAACACCGTGTGAGCAATGAGCGTGTTCGACGGTTTGTTTATGGCGCTTGAAGTAAAAGCGAACCACTCAGCACCATTATTTCGCACACGAAGCTCCGGTGGCTGAGTCACGTGTTGCACATGTCAGCACACGGAATTCCGCGACGTGCGGTGTTTACGCGCCTGGGGTACGGATGGAAGAAACGTAGGTGGCCAAGCGATAACTTGGGCAAGAGAAATGAAGATCCTTACTTCGAAGTTAGCCTCGGTTGGCGCCTCTCGGCTCCCTGGTTGTAATCCGAAGGACGATGAACACGTTTGGTTGAATACATTTGTTGACATGGCTAGGAGCCGACCTCCGTGGCATTTCTGTTGGGAGTTTCTTTGTCCCTCCCCCTCCAGTTACGATCTCAGTTAATAGGCACTATATGACATTTTGCTGCACAATAGCCGGCTGTTAGCTCTCCGGAACGATGCCCATCCGTTACTGGTGACTCAGTCGGCGTGCCACTGTTACACATTTTTATTTTCTCTGTATTGCGCCACGATAGCTGTTTTCCACCTGCAGCTACTGTGTGATGATGATGATGATGACGATGATGATGATGGTGATCTGGACAATAATCCCAAATCCCTCTCGCCAGAAGACCTTTGAAGCCCCTGATTGCCACGTGGTGAAAAGCGGTTGATCTTGATTATGCGGACGATATTGTCTTGCTGTTTAATCTCAAGGGTGGTCCCCTTATGTGGCATGCGGTTAGCGTCTTCAAACTGCAAAAATGTTGCAGGACCACCAGCCACCTCATAGCCCCTTGACCTTTGCTAGTGGGGAACTCCAGGTAGTTGATAAATTCACTTACCTTGGCAACTGCATCAGCAACTATGGGCGCATAAGCACTGAATTCAGTTCACGTATTGCAGATGCTAGGACTGCCTTCTTGAATCTGAGAGATATTTGGCGTCAGAATGGGCTTTTCCCTGGTCTGAAAGCCGTGTTTGCAGGACCACAGTGGTGACCGTCCTACTCTATTGTAGTGAAACTTAAACCCCTTCCATACGGCGACCTGTGGCGCCTTCAAGTCTGCTAATCATTGACTACGGAACGTTGCTGGTGTCAGGTGGCACCAGCTGGTCCGCAACGATGATGTGCGCAGACTAGTGCTATGCAGTGATAATCAAGCCAGTTCCTTAGAACAACAGATAACGATAAGCTGCGTTGGCTTGGGCACGTACTACGTATGCCCAGTCAGCGCTTATTGAGGAGGTCCTTGTTTTTGTTTGCCAGGTGTGTGGTGACGCAAGGCTCGAGGTGGGCAAAAGTCGACTTGGCAACAAAGCTATGAGCCGTCCGCCCGTCTCGCCTTGTGCTTGTCTCGAGACTTTACAAGACATGGCTCGCAGTCAGAACCAGTGGCGCGCCTGCTGTCGTCTCGTACTCGGACTGCCTGTTTAAACTGTGTTTGCTGCTAAATTATCTGCGAGGTAACGGCTGATTATGACGCCGGGCAGTGGAAGCCGCAGGGTGACTAACTGGTGCCGCCTTATCTTTCCACTATAGCCAGCTGTTTGTTACCGTATGTTGTTGACAAGGTGTAGTCGCCTTGACCCTGAATGTTGTTTAGGGCATTAAGGGTTTTCTATAAGTCCTCCTTCTCTCCCTCCTATTATTCTTCGTTCCGTAGGCCACCATGGTTGTCCGGCAGCGCGGTTTCATTTCAAATGACTGATGTACTGCTGTTGATGATGACGATGTGACAAGCTAGAATAGGCAGTTGTGTGTACAAGGCACGCAAGTAATTAATGGTGTCCATTTGAACTGGGAATGAAAATGCTCGTCTCCTCCATCAAAAGGCCTCCGTTAGTTAACGATCTGTAGCCCATACGCTTCACAGGTAATCTCACTGACACCGGGACTCCTTCGGCCCTTTGCCCAAATGAGTTGGGTGGGCTTGCATGTGATACCAGATGTGGCAGCGGCCTCCAGTTCCGAAGCGCGTTAAGTCCACTTGTCTTTGCTTGAGTTACCGACATACTGAGCGGCGCACTTCCTTATGGTCTGACCGCGTTGGTATTTTTTGCGGCGACCAAACAGACGCAGGGAGCTAGTGGCAATTCAAGCCTTTAAAGAGCGGCCTTCATCATCACCAAGATGATGCTCACCAGATAACAGGCGACTGATTCGTACGTTAAAACCCCCCAGCAAGGATAACGTCACATTTACAAGGTCTATTCAAGTGCTGATGAAGTAGAGATCTGTTTTAGTATGCACCACGCTTAGCCTTTGGCTGAATACCTCAACCGCGAGGCAGCGGCGTGGAGTCGGGTACGGCTCCCATGGGAAACCTGTGATTGATTTCATAGTTCTTGTGCCTTTCGTTTGGTGAGTTACGAAACAACGTGTAACGCTCCACATAAGTAAAACAATGGGCAATGACTTTATTTAATGGCGGGTCACATCCACCACGTCTCAGAGTTATACACATGCATGTGTGGCTTTTTTAGCGTGAACGCTTATGAGACCAAAATTCACTGCTTCCTGGAACACTACCTTCGAACAACTCCGGAGTGGAATAATTTTCAGACTTCCAGCTGGCATCACTCGGAAGTAGTTAGTTATTCCAATTGTGTATCGTTTCGATTTTGATATTTGGTAAAATCTTTAAACTTGACCACCATATTTCATCCCTTAGGGTGCAAACTATGCTAGGATATGCTAAATCGAAGTGATGAGATACTTTCGGTCATAAAAGCGGATCTGGTCGATTTGAAAGCACTGAAGGCTCTTTGTTTACTTGGTTGTCCAGACTTTCCTGGAATTCGTTCCAAGTGTTGGAAGGTAGTTATTTGGTTTTGTCGTATCATTGCTCAAGTTTCTCTTGGGTTACCTGCCTACAAGCTCAGAAAGTCGCGAAGAAAAGCTTAAGTTTCACCGAGAACAGTATGCATTATACGTTAAGGATTTTGTGGTAGAATCCGGTTCTTCGGAATTTTCAGACCATGTATGTGTGTACTTTTTTGCTTATCTATTTATCAGCCTCTTGACAGCAACCCAGATGGGAAATGGACATCTTTCTTTCTTGACAACGAAGTTCTGCTGCAAATAAATAAAGATTGCCGGCGTCTGTATCCGGATTTTGATTTTTTTCACCGTATCACTGACCATCCTAGCAATGAATTGTTTGGTGAACCTGTGGGCATTCTGCGAAGGCGCATCGAAACCTCTTCTTTGCAAGTATTCGTTCAAAAACCCATTATTACGAGCTACATATCCGCTTTGTTCTTAGGTGCGAGCTGTGCAGCACAACTTGTCGGGATTTATCGGCGCAATCCATCCTTGTACCTACGAGCGTGTTCACCAGAGAGCTTTGCCTTCTGATTTGGACCAGCACCGGTCCACATCTAATGCTGGTAATCGTGCATTAATGAATTGTTTATCTATTCAAGATTGCGAGGAACGGCACTGGGAGGTGATCGAGCGCATTTTATATGTGTATTATAAGACACACGTCACCCAAGGCTATGTCCAAGGAATGAACGAAGTGATTGCTCCGATCTACTACCTGTTTGCCACCGACCCGGACCGCTCGTGGAGGCGTACGTTTCTTTACTTAGACTTACTTTTCCATGGTAATTCCAAACTTGTCTTTAACCAACCTTGAACCACATAGATTGTTACAACGGGTTGATTACCTAGATCCCTTCGGCCGCCTGGTTTGCAACTTTCTGGTCCTCGGTACTTAGCGTCATCGTACAACCGCTCCGTTGATTTTCTACCACTGTGCACACTAAATTGCGGCAATGTCAGCCCATTTAGTTTTTTAATCTAGTACTCCACTATTGGATTTCGCTCTACTAAGAATTCCTAGCGCTTAAGTTAATTGAACGTGGCTCCTTCACCTGTTTACAATGCATTTTATTGTTGTGTCTTATCTTACTACGGTAACAGGCAGCCAAATTAGTGTGGTAAAACTGAGTGATGCACCGCTCAGTGTGGTGGTTGCATGGTTAAACATGACCGTTACGCATTCTTGAACGTTAAACAGGAAGTGTGACCACGAGCCCCAAGCATGGAAACGATTGCGGGTGCGCCACTGATTCCCATACATCATCATCATCATCAACAGCAGTACATCAGCCATTTGAACTGATGCTTCGCTGCCGTACAACCATGATGACCGTATTGTGTTAGAGATGGCGGACTAATCAGCTACCAGTCATTTTTATTCTTCAGTATCTCCTAAGGAACTCGTTTGAACGGGGGCGTTGTCGCTATTCAGCGACCCCAACTTATACTCGAAATTATCACATGAATAGGGGAAACGTGCATACCAGTTATGCACAGAACGTTAACTGGGCCGTAGCCCGTTTCATACTAGATGGAGCCGCTCTTAACACTTTCGCGGAAAGTGCGCAACGGTTAGCGGTCCCCTGAAGCCAGTAATTTGGGTGGCTGTAGGTACCTTGTCAATATTCGCATCAGGAGCGGCCAGGCCAGGGATATCAACTGACAAGGCCCATGAAAATGCTACAACATACACTCACAAGTAAATTTACAGACAAACATCAGTGACTGTGCAACACGTGTCCTATCTGCCTCATTAGTGGTCTGGGCTAGTAAATAAAACTGGAATCAGTGAACTTACCATGCGTTGACATTTATTCATACAACTTACCCTTCACTTCTCCGATATTGTGCGCTCGTAGTCACGTTGATGATCGGCTAGACTGACACACGATCGCATGTGCTACAGCATCAGCTGTATAGTGCCTACGGACTAGACTTCCTCTGAAACTGACGCATGCGTTACCAGCAATTTGTCTGGATGCAACAGTCCTTTCTTCATGTTAATGGGCAATAGCATTCTTCTTTATGTACTCGCTCCATTGGCAGTGATCCACTGCCACTTCTCAGCACTTAAAGTCAACATTAATTCCTGTTGGACTAACCTTGTTAGTGTCGGCCGGTGGCCCAGCGGTCTGCACGCCTGGCTTGTAATCATAAGGTCAGCGGTTCGAATCCGCGTAGGGTCGTGCGTCCTCTCGGTGTACTCAGCCCACACGCGACGTGCTGGTCACGCGGCAGCGAAATGCCGTTACGGCGTACATGTGACGATTTATTTTTTATTATACCTTGATACAGCAGTTTCGGTTCGCTCACGTTCCGCTTACATGCAGTGAGTTCGGTATTCTGATCACATCCATATGGCGGATATGTCCGGGCCACCTCAGGTGTTGGAGTGACACCATGCAATCTGTTCCGTACATGCCACTCCTGCGAAACACTTCAGCGTCCGGTACTGTCACACCGGCGGACTCGCAGAATCTGACGCGGACATTGCTATTGAAACCGTTCCAGTTACCGAATTTCATTGCTGTACAGTGTCCATGTTCCGTTGTCGTGCTAAAAAACCGACATCACCATTGACTTTGACACCAACAGCTTAGTTACAACTCAGCTGATAATTCCTCCACATTAGGTGCTCCAGCAGGCCCAAGGGCCCATATGCTTTTGATACACGTGTTCGCATTTTGCTGCTCTGTTGACAGCGTGCTGTAGAAGTGAGAAGAATTCACTGAGTTTTCGGAAACTTTGTCCTTAATCTTGATTTGTCGGATGCGACGGATCCCACACCTGATGATGAATGAAGAAGACAAGCAGTTTTCAGTCAGGTAGAGACAGTGCTTTACTCAGAACACTGAGCAACTGTGGAAAAGTGTAGTCTCCACAGCTTTTAGTTCATTTCATGACGCAGGCATATCGAATTATTGTGATCAGTTAACTAGTTACCTAAACTGCTTCGACATCTGCTGTCCAATTGTATCAGTTTTCATTCGTGTCCATAGGTTCTCGTCACAATGCGTCAGACGATTGCCCAGGCTCAAAGAAAGGTGTTTAAATGCAAAGACTATACCACGGTGAAGTGTCTGTCGACCGACTTAAAATTCGGACCACGTCGCCTCAACCATGTATGCGTTCATACCATATAGGGACCATCGCAATGAGGCTGGACCTTACCGTGGTGCGATGGTTTGCGTGCCTCAGAGATCCATTGAGCTATGCTGGGTGGTGCTTTGTTTTGCACCTTTAGAGCCACTCATACCAGATTGGTCAATGGTTAGAGGCCAGACAAACTCAGCCTCCTGGTCCTCCAGGTTGGGGGTTGGAATGGGGGTGGCTCCTCATTTCATAAAACGGGCTCTATAGTCCAGTGCCAAAACCCGCTGCCTTGCGGTAAGCTTTTTGAACCAAAGGCTTTAGTTGAGAACCCTACTCGTTCTCCTGTCTAGGCCTGGGCAACCTGACAGTATTCTGCCCACGCAATACAATGAACCTTTCCTACAACAATTTCTTGATGCTCTGGCCGTCGCAGAGGATAATAAACGGCGCCCTATCTGCTGCATCGAGCAGGGTGGATAGGGGTTTGGATGCTACTGCTCAGGCCTTCCCGTCTTCTTATACCCCTTCTTGCGCTTCTGCATCCTTATTGTCCCGCTCCAACTTTACTTATATCCCCCCCATTTTCAATCCCCCAATTCTTGGCCCTCCCCCAGCTTACTTCAATAGTCGCTTGTCTTCTAATTTCAAATCACACACAATCGCAGGGCCTCGCTCCAATCCAGTCGATAAGTCCATGTTCAACCAAGCGGACAACGTCAGTTCATCCGTTTCCCTTTGGAGTCCTCGTGTCTCCCTAAGATTGGCATGCCTCAACGTGCGCACTTTGCTGCAGATTGGCCAACAGGCAGCACTTGCCCGCACACTAGAGACCCTATCGATCGATATTTGCTGTTTATCAGAAACCCGCCTGCAAGATTCGAGCTCCGTGCTTACCCTGAGATCCCCCACATGCGACACTGGCGGCACATTCTCATTGCGCCTATCTGGCGATGATGCAGCTTCAAATGCCGGTCAAGCCGGCGTCGGCATTGTTTTGAGTCCCCGGGCTGAAGCTGCCCTGCTTGATTGGATCCCAGTAAACAGTAGGATGTGCGCCGTTAGATTAGCTGGTTCGTTCCGTGCTTCGAAGTCGCGCGGGGACAAACGGTGCCTGTTTGTCATTGCGGCCTACGCCCCTACAAACTGTAGCACTGATTCGGTAAAAGATGATTTCTACCAGCAACTTCACGAGCTCCTTCGTTACAGAAGAAGCACGGATACTGTGATGCTGGCTGGCGATCTAAACGCCCAAGTCGGAAAATTGTCCTCTGATGAGCTTCATCTGGGCGGCCAACATGGTCTAGGCTCCCGTAATGATAATGGTGAGCGATTGCTCCAGCTGTGTGAAGATGCTCGCCTGTTTCTCGCGAGCACTAATTTTCGACACAGCACCCGCAGAAGTGTGACTTGGCGGCCACCAGCCTCGGGCCAGTCATGGACGCAAATCGATCATATCGCGATCAGTTACCGCTGGAGAGGCTGTGTCCAAAACTGTCGCTCGATTTGGAGCACGAGCGTGGACTCTGACCACGCACTTGTCTGCACCGACTTCCGGGTGCGTTTCGGTGGACTTCCGCAACGTCGATGTGAACGGATTGACACTAGCCAGCTGGCGAAGCCAGATGTTCTGAATGTGTACCAAGATGCGCTGACATCTGGGCTGAGTAAGCGCCCACTAAACACCGTTGAAGATCACTGGTCGCACACTCGTCAAGCGTTGCTATTAGCAGGCATGACTTCATGTGGCAAAACAAATTGCAAAACCGAACATTGGGTCTCTACACAGTCTCTGGAACTTATGGATGCTCGCCGACGTATTCCGGATGGAAGCGAATAAAATGAATCTCGCAAAAATCTCAGGGCGAAACTACGTGCTAGCCTAAAGAAGGACCGCGAAACCTGGTGGTCTCATCGTGCATCTGAGATGGAAACAGCCGCTGCCATTGGTAATCATCGTAAGTTATACCGTCTGATACGGGCAACAGGCAGCAGGAGACCTGGTGTTAGCGAGACCATACGCGACGAGAGTGGGCAGCCGATCCACAGCCTGTCAAAACGCTTGGAGCGTTGGGCTGAACACTTTGCTATGCAATTTAACCAACCTGAGTTATCACTTTCTTCGGGCATTGAACGCCCTTCTCCTTGGGCCGTCTCCCTGGATCCGCCCTCACGCGCTGAAGTCGAACGTGAGATCAGGCTGTTGAAATTGCATAAGGCCGCAGGGGCAGATACTATTCCTCCAGCCCTCTTCAAGTTCGGTGGACCTGCTCTAATAGGTGATCTACACGAGTTGCTAGTAAAACTTTGGGAGCAGGAGACAGTCCCGACAGACTGGAACCGCTCCGTCATTGTCCCAATTTTCAAGGGAGGCTCCCGTTTGGTATGTGGTAATCATAGAGGGATCA
>CALYDF020009414.1:0-10821 GCA_944474145.2 Dicrocoelium dendriticum
TTCGGCAGTTTCACGCCGGGAATCCTGGAATCAACCGGTTGAAGGCGTATGTCCGCGGTTTTGCATACTGGTCTTTTATGGATAAACAGCTAGAAGTAATAGCTAAACGCTGTCGAATATGTGCCAATATCTTGAAAGCGCCACAAAAATCAGTACTCTATTCATGGCCAAAAGTTACTAAGCCATGGTGCCGCATCCATGTCGAATTTGCCGGACCGATCAACGGCCGAAATTTCCTCATTATAGTCGATTCATACAGCAAGTGGCCTGAAGTATTTCTCATGGATAGCACAACACCAATGCCACCATATCGAAACTGCGCCAAACCTTCAACAGATTCGGCTGTTAGGAGACAATTGTCACCGACAATTGCTCACAATTTACTTCAGCCACGCCTACGGGGTTTTGCAAGCAATGCGCCGTACGGCACCATCGCTCACCGCCGTTGCACCCACAGTCGAATAACGAAGCAGAAAGGTTTGTCGATACATTCAAGCAGGCTCTCCACAAATCAAACGGGGATGGACGTGTAGAGGAGGTGGTTGACTGGTTCCTTTTCCTCTACCGATCAATGCCAAATACACAAGCGTCAAACGGAGTCACTCCAGCACAGGTAACGATGAAGTTGGAGCTCCGCATGCCTTTCGACGCCATCCGATTGCGCTCGGAGTCCTCTGTTGCTGAAAGGAACCGCAGAATGGAAAAGGATATTAACCTGCGGCATGGTGCAAAGAAGCGAGATTTTACGCTTGGACTGAAGTGCTAGTACGTGACTATCGGGGAGGCCATGCGAAATGGACGCCAGGGACGGTCAAACGCAATCGCGGAAACGTCATGTATGACGTGATAGAGGGCGCACAGATCTGGCCACGGCATGCAAACCAGTTACGGCTCACATTGTGCCAACCAAAACAGGCAAGTCCTACTGGCCTCTTGTTCGATTTACTATTGGAAAGCGCCAACCTGTCGAAGGTAGCAGTGGACGAATGCACACAGTCGAAGAAAGAATCCAGAACACGGACATCGGAACAAAGTTCTCGGGCGCTGCTGCCAAGGATATAAATAAATAAATAAAGCGTTTATTCTCGGCAAGGCGAGGCACACCTTTACAGGCATGATCATTTTGACAAAACAATGCGTGATCAAGAAGTTGCAAAAATCCGATATGTTTGCCATAACAGTGCTTGTTTGTGTAAGGGGAATGTAAGTATGTAATTGTGTGTGCGCTTGTGTAGCTGTGTTATTTGCGCTTTTAACTGTGCTGCTTCATTCTTGAATGTGTGCTATCGTCTGCAAGGTGCGATTGGAAGATTAGTGTCCGTGGGTTGGAAAGGATTATCCAGATATCCACGTGGCAGTGACTTTATTTTGTGGCAAGCCACGACCGCCACGTCACAGTGTCGTTAGGCAGACATGTGTGGCTTTTTATAGGGAGAAAGCTTGCCAGGCGAAAACCCACCACGTCCTGGAACACTGCCCCCGAACTATTAGCTGGAACGGGTAAAACCCGAACCACCCAGCTGGCACCACGAGGAGGTTGTTCGGCTAGCCAGCCACCGACAGGCACAGAACCCCATCCCTAAGCCCGCAAGTTAATCCTAGACTTTCGTCTTATACCTCGCACGATACTTCAGGATGAGAGATGTCTGGCAGAAAGTTAGAATTGCCTTAGAAATCCGCTATTTTAGCGATTGATCGATTGGTAACGATTATCGCAACGATTTGGAACGTGCCGGAATGTTATACTGCTGCAGTGCTTCAAACCCACCTGACACCTCACCAAAAGATATGAGGAACCCTTAACCTTGGTAGTTGATCTTCTAATTCTAAAAGTCGAAGGTCAATAAGAGACCTGTAAATACAGCCAAGGCTCGCAGTAGTTGTCCAGTGTTCGTTGGCGGCGATTAATACGTTATTTTGTTAAGGTCCTTGGCGTTTTGCTTCTTCCTTCGGTTAGGCTAGAAGCTTTGTGGAGCAGTAAATAGTTAATTTGGACTTGCGCCTAGTGTGAAGGTTATAACAGGGTGCAACAGCATTATCATCGGCCGGTTTCCTCGGAGCACATAGATTTATACATTGGTCGAAGTTTGTTTCTTGTGTTCAAGCATACACTACTTTCCACAACATTCCTGCTAAAGAACATATTAGTATGCCATGCCCGATAATACCTTTACCACGTCAACGCCAGTAGCGAAAGAGCTGGACATGGATTCTATTATTGGAAGCCCTCAGTGCATGCAATATCATGTACCGCTTCCTACGGGAGGCATCACGCTTGGAATGCACGCAGCGGAAAATTACAAATTGGTACAGGAAACACTCACGCTGTAGTCACCGACGAATACTTGAAAAAAATTGCAGAACGTTGCGAACTCAGTATTATGCTCGGCATGCTCCACTTTCTCTGCGTTTTGTAGCCAGCGCCAACCATACGGCAAAACAGCATCCTCATCCAACATGGCGAACGTTGTAACACGCAAGCACGGAAGAAATCTAAAGGTTGAGAACGAAGTTCTATTATACAACACGTAGCCACTACAAAAGGTAATAACCATGAGGTAAATTGGAACCAAGAATGTTACGGTTAACCAATGTCGTTGTGTTCTTGTTCTCCTCCCGTAAGCGAGCAGGAAAGGCGCTCTGAAAGGCAAACTGGAAAGAGGGTCGTTATTGCAACGATTCAACTTTGGACCCGCACCAAAACTGTTTCGATGCTTCTCTACACCACACCCCCTCTAATCAGACAGCGTCCCCGTTGCCAAAACATAGCCGCCTTGAGCCGGCACCTCCAGTGCAACTGCGACCTCCCCAAGCTTTTCGTTCGGCCCCCGACAGATTGGTCTGTTTTGCTCCGGAATGGCTTAAGTCGATTGAAATGTACTATCAGGTGTTGATTGGCAGGGTTGTTGGGATCTTTGATAACACATGTCACATCCAATATCACCCGCTGTATTGTGTACGGCCCTGTCCATTCATGGTGCAGCTTAATCGCAACTCCTGCCTTTGGTACCTGGTGCAAGTAAACTTGGTCGCCAGCCTTCAAAGGAGAGCCGAAAACTTTCTTGTCGTAATAGTCTTTCGGTCGTCGATGGGCGTTCCCAAGATGAAGGCGTACCGCTTGATGTGTTTGATGAAACGAAGCAAGGAGTTAGCTAACATACTCCGGCACCGATGAATGTGACTGTTGCGGACTGGATAGTCGAGTGCCAGACTATAAGCGGACTTCTCTTCCGGTCCACATAAAAAATGGTGTTTGACCAGTAGAAGCATGCACCATGCCCCGATATGCTAGCGAGCATTTTGGTAACATCGCATCCCATTCACTTACATTTTAATCCACAAAGACCTTCAGTAGCAATTTCAGCGACCGATTAGTACGCTCAACTTGTCCGTCGTTCGCGTCTTGTCTATACCGAACACACGACAACCTTCTTGCACCAACAAACTCTCGAAACATGTGCCCCTATCTGAGTGTATCTGCCCCGGTGCTCACCAGTGACATACCCAGTGATTCACCATCGCCGTTGTTACGGTGACTGTAACGGCTTGGGCGATCGGAACTGCTTTGCACCACTTAGTGAAATAGTCGACCATGATCGAGATATATCGATGCCCACGTGGTGTTTCTGGTAGGGGACCAACGAGCTCTACTCCCACAAGCTCGTTCGGGTAGCCTGCTTTCATGGGTTGCAATGGTTCTCTCCGGGTGATGGTCAGATTCTTGAATGTGACCCATGCCTCACACGTCTGGCAAAAGTTAGTGACGTCTCTCCGTTGATGTGGCCATCAAAACCGTTGACGTGCTGCCGCTTCCAGTTTGTTGATTCCAGCATGACTCAGCTGTTCGTGCAGTTCAGTAACACTTCGGAAAGTAATGATCGCGGAATTACGATTCTCCGGATATAGTTTTGGCTAAAACCAAACACTAACAAACCTTCCGCGATGAAGAGCTGGTCCCACAGCGCCCATAAGCATCGAGCTTCATAACATTTTCCTCCCAGTTCCTTTGCGGTAGGTTCGTCGCTCCCCAGTCGCCGGTTGTCATAGATCGGTGCTACGTTTCCGTTCGCTGCGTGCGCCTCCTGTCAACGACCGTACTCCGAAATTTGAAGGTTAACTACTGCTATGTGTTGTGTACTACAAGACGGACAGTCTCCATGAGCACGAGTAGCAAGTCTGGAGAGCGTCCGCGTTGGCATGCTGTGCACCAAGTCGGTGTCGGCACTCAAAATCATACTCCTGAAGTTGTTCCTGCCGTCTGGCGATCGGTCCCTAGGGGTCTCTGAAATTCTGTAACCAGCGAAGTGACTGATGATCTGTTCGTACCAAAATCTTCCTTCCTAATAGGTAGTGTCGGTTTTGTTTTATAAAGAATACAAGGGCTAGCATTTCCTTCCTGGTTGTGCAGTAGTTCCGTTCTCTTGCACTGAGACTCCTACTGCTGTAAGACACCACTCGTTTTATTCCGACCTGCCCTTTCCGCGACAAAACAGCTCCAATCGCCTGGTCGCTCGCGTCCGTGTCTAAGATAAACTCCCAGGCATTATACGACAGGTCGGGGAAAACCAACACCGGAGCTGCACAGAGGGATTCTCGGAACGGATCGGAGGAATTTCGAGACTAAACGGTCCATTCGAAGTTTTGACCTTTCTGTAACAACGTATTCAAAGGCGCAGCCATCACTGAGAACCATTTTACGAATCGCCGATAGTATGAGGCTAGCCCTAACAACTGCGTAGTTCATCAACGTTGGCAGGGGTTGGCCATAATCTCACTTTCTCCGTCTTACAAGGGTCAGTTCGAATCCCCATCCCCGAAATGACGTGCCCAGTATACGTTACCTCTCTCTGTAGTAACAAGCACTTTGTTGACTGGAGTTTGAGGCCCACATTTACTAGGCACGTTAGCTCCTCCCCCAAGTTGTTTAGGTGCTCACCTTTTGTTTTTCCGTGTACAATGACCTCGTCCAGGTAAACGAGACACTTGTGGGCATCAATTCGGGCAACACATTCTACATCAGGTGTTGAAACTTCGCAGGGGCGTTAGAGAGGCCAAAAGGCCTGGTCTGAAACGCGTAACAATCTGTTAGTACTACAAATGCCGGTTTTGCTCTGCCGCTTTCCTCCACTTCTACTTG
The DNA here is from genome assembly GCA_944474145.2 of Dicrocoelium dendriticum. Lineage (NCBI taxonomy): Eukaryota > Metazoa > Platyhelminthes > Trematoda > Plagiorchiida > Dicrocoeliidae > Dicrocoelium > Dicrocoelium dendriticum. The sequence continues at coordinate 5,138 of CALYDF020009414.1, forward strand.
CCAGTAACCGGAAGCCAAATCTAGCGTACTGCAATAAACTGATCCTCGCAGTGCGTCAAATAGATCATCGATCCTGGGTAGGAAAAAAGCCTCTTGCTGAGTACTCTCATTTAATTGTCTATAGTCGACACAGAGTCGAAAACCACTATCCTTCTTTTTCACTAGAACAACCGGGGTTGCCCATGGTGAAGTAGAGGGCCGTATTATCTTTTTTATAGCATCTCATCTATGGACTTTTGCAATTCAGTCTGCTAATATAATGACATGCGTCTTGCGGGAATTTTAATCGGGATTGCATCACCGGTGTCGATACGGTGCTTCGCGAGATTGTTTCGAGCCAAGTCGATACTTCGCCATGCGAATGCTTCTGAGTGGTTGCGCAACACGTCTTTGAGCCGCTTCACTGTTTGTTTATCCGGGCCTCGGTCGAGTGGGAGAATAAAGGTGTTAATGTATTTCTCACTGTCTAAGGTGGCCTCATAGGTTGTAGAAACTTCCAAAGCACCACTTTCACAGGGACTTAATTATACTGTACAGTTATCAGTGATTAGTGACACCTGTCCGGTCCAATTGACACTTCAACCGGCGCAACAGATCCATCCCAACAATACCAGCAAACGGAATTTTGTCTTCAACAATAAACTCCTGGGTGAAGCTCTGTTTCGTGACGTCCACGTGTGCGGTTAGGGGTCCTCGAACGGACAACAATTCTCCATTGGTGGCAGTCAGTCGGCAGCGACAGGTCGCGCATGCGCGTTCTGCTAGCTGGTTAGTCAAGTTAGATCTGAGTATGCTCTTACACGCACCTGTGTCGATGAGATTTATTAACGGAACCCCTGCGATCGGTAATTCTACTGTTAATGCTAATGCTGTCGTCAACGCACAAACAATGGCTGGTATAAAGTGTGAATGTAATCGGTACACGTCACGTGGGCGTCCGTTATTGTAGCGAGATAGTCCGCCGTTCGGTATTTGTCGGCAGGGCACCGAGACCCCGGTTGCGTTGGTCGCCGGGAGCCGGAATATCTTTGAGGATAGTCAGGATGCCCCGTAAACCGTTCCGTTGAAGCACGTCTGGGTGTCCGGTTCCCCTAAACGCGAAGCTCATGGAAGTCGGAGCAGCAATCACTCTGTCGGCTTGTCCCAGTTGTTCGCCAATTCGTAAGGCTGCATCCACCTGCTCTGCGGGTGAAGAAGGAATTCACGCTTAGTGGAGGGTGTTTGGATTCCTTCTAGGAGTTGCTCTAGTATTCGTTTGTCAAGCTCGCCTGATGACTCTCGCTCGTATGAGATGTCAGCCGTCTTTCGAAGTTCGCGCACATACGCACGAATGCCCTCTCCGGGCCACTGGTATCGGGAGTGGAATTTTCTGCTTAGGGGTGCAGGTGAAGCAGTAGGGTCCAGTAGGCGGCGCAAGGCAGAGAAGGTCTCGGTCGAGACTTCTTTTTCCAGAATTTTGCTATCAGCAACAATCTCAAATGCATCCCCTGACAGCAGGCCGGCGAGCACGCCTGAATTTTGGTTGACTGGAGAATGACGGAGGTAAATCTGGACTTGCTTCTCCCATCTGGAATACGTCATCCCAGGAGTGTAGCGTTCTGGAGGAGGGATTGCATGCATGCAGACGGACAAATTCGAGTCCGTTGAAAACTTCTCCAAAGTACGGGACAAAACATCCAGTGAAATGGAAAGTCTGGTCGTGGGGTCAACGACATCAGAATGGCTTTCGTCATCAGACTTGTTGTTCGTTTTCGGCATGATCTTCCTTAGACTACTGCTGGTGGATTCCTGATTCTTGTGACTTGGCAGGGTCGCCACTTTGTAACACGCAACTACGGAAGAACTCTAAGGGTTGAGAACAAAGTTCAATTACACAACAAGTAGCCTCTACAAAAGGTAATAAACATGAGGTAACTTGGAACAAAGGAAGTTATAGTTAAACAGTGGTGTAGTGTTCTTGTTCTCCTCCGGTAATTGAGCAGGAAAGGCGCTCTAAAAGGCAAACGGGAGAGAGTGCCGTTATTGCAACGATTCAACTTTGGACGCGCGCCAAAATAGTTTCGATTCTTCTCTACAACGTGAACCAAATAGTCTTCGTCGCTTGATTGCCATTTCAAACAATGTACAATATGGGGGAAACGCGTGCATACTTTGTTCAACTGCAATTGATTCCTTTTAAAGTCAGCATTCCGCATAAATGTGTTTAATCCTTACTCACACTATGACCCCATTTTGGCTGGCGTACCCAAACGCAACAGCCCCGTAAGGCTTAGTATCCATACAGAAAATAGCCACTCCCGGTTTTTAGTTACGTGCAGAAACTAGAACATTCTGGAATGTTCGAAGTCGATGCGATAATCGTTAATAATCGAAAGCTCGCTAAAATAGTGGACTTCCTAGGCAGTATTTGCTCTGTGAGTGAACAGTATTTGCACTGTGAGTAATACGCGGTAACTCGATTTTTTGGCGTGCCGTATTGATGCAGCTTTTCAGCTGAAATAACACGGAAAACCGGGTTTGAATAAACACTTGAAACGAAATTTGACTATTGTCCAATTTTCTCTGATCCAAGAAATCTTGGATCGATTAAATTGGTACTGGCCCAAGCGTCTTTGACGCTTACTGGTAATTTTCCCGGTTTTTCCCAGTTTTAATCCCGTTTTACACCCTGTTTTTGCCTTTTTATTGTGGTCGTTTTCCTATTGTATACGTGTTGTTATTCTACTCTGTTTTCCACATGAACATGGCTGTCTCGCTAAACACCGAGACGGATGGACCTATGGGGTCCTCGTTTGATGAGTCAACTGCAGCTTGCGGACAGGTTAACTGTTCAGAGCCAGTAACAGATGCATCTGGTGGTATGCAGTGTGACGTCTGCTGCCGCTGGTATCACGAAAGCTGTACCCGCCTACAAGCTGACCAGTTCCAAATGCTATCATCAAGCGTCCACTTTCTTTTCAGCTGCGCTGAATGCTGCGCTAAAAGATCGACGCGCCCAGCTGTCACCGGTGCTAAACGTTCAGCGTTGGCTTCAAGGTTGGCAGATGTTGAGTTGGCGATAGCTAAACTCGCCTCTATTGCGTCGCTCGATACGAAAATGGATTTAATTTTAAAATCCCTAAATATTTCGTTTGAGGGCACAGCAATAGCCGGCAACATTGCTGACGATTCATCCACTGGAGTCTGTCACTCGGTCATAAAGTCGCACATCCTACCGGCCAATCCAGGTAGCATTGCTGGCTGTCCTCATGATCCGATCAAAGTGAAGAAAAATAGGGTGCGGAAATACCAAAAGCCCTCTGCTAAAACCAGAGAAATAGTTGCCACGGCATCGAAAAGATGCCGTCTTTGACAGTCGTAAAGTCGTCTGAAGATTGCACACAGAACTTTCCACAGACGCTGACTGTCTCGGCCGCCAGTGAACCAGCCCGTTCTGACGAAATGCTGTTAACTGCTCAATGCGATACAAAGTCAACGGCCCCTGCTCCAGTGAGCCAAAAGAAGAAGCGGACAAGATCTGCTCGTAAAACTTCGAAGGGGCTTGAAGACCCTGGAACCAGTAAGACGCCGGCAATAGAGCGGAAAACCTACGCTACCGTTGTTTCGGCGTCGTTTGTGAAGACAGGGACAGTCCCACCGCCAGTGGTGAAAACAGCTGGTATAGGTGTCGACTTCAATGCACGTGGGGTAAACACTCCCCGTCGTGCCGACTCTTTCACGGATAGTAGCGTTATATTCCGTAACGTTACTGAATCTGTGGTCGCTCTCCCAAGAGAACACATCTTGGATGACATCAAGTGGCTGAAACTGTGTTTTAACAAGCTGCTTCCACCTGACTCCCTGATGTCACTGTCAGAAAGCTGACCAGATTGGGGAACGTTCCTATCGCTACGCCAAATCCACGACCCCGACTACTTCGCGTAGTCCTTTCTACCCCGGAGGAACGCAAATCATTACTGCGGTTTGCGTTCAGACTTAAGGGTAGCGGTGTCAGCGTTCAGCCGGACTTACCACTGGCAGATCCATCGCAATGAAGCTGGACCTTACCGTGGTGCGATGGTTTGTGTGCCTCAGTGATCCATTGAGCTATACTGGGTGGTGCTTTTGCACCTTCAGAGCCACTCATACCAGATTGGTTAATGGTTTGAGGTCAGACAGACTCAGCTTCCTGGTCCTCCAGGTTGGGGGTTGGAATGAGGGTGGCTCCTTATTCCTTAAAACGGACTCCTTGTAGTCCATTGCCAAACCCGCTGCCTTGCGGCCAGGTTTTTGAACCAAAGGCTTTGGTTGAGAACCCTAATCATTCTCCTGTCTAGGCCTGGACAACCTGACAGTATCCTGCCCACGCAATACACTGAATCTTTCCTCAAACAAATTTCTGATGCTCTGGCCACCGCAGAGGATAATCAACGGTACCCTATCTGCTGCATCGAGCAGGGTGGATAGGGGTTTGGATGCTACTTCTCAAGCCTTCCCATCTTATTCCCCTTCTTGCGCTTTTTCACCCTTATGGTCCCGCTCCAGCTTCACTTTTATCCCCCCTGTTTTCAACCCCCCAATTCTCGGCCCTCCCCCACCTTGCTTCAGTAGTCGCTTGTCTTTTAGTTGCAACTCACTGGTGAACGCAGAGCGTCACTCCTGCACTGTCAACAGGCCCATGTCCAAGCAAGCGGCCCATTCCAGTTCATCGGCTTCCATTTGGAGCCCTCGATCCTCCTTCAGACTTGCATGCCTCAATGTTCGCACATTGCTTCAGGTCGGTCAACAGGCAGCACTTGCCCGAACATTAGAGACCCTCTGGATCGATATCTGCTGCTTATCGGAGACCCGCCTGCAAGACTCGAGCTCTGTACTCACTTTGCGATCCCCTTCAGGTGACACTAGCAGCATTTTCTCATTGCGTCTATCCGGTGACGATGCAGCTTCGAGCACCGGCCAAGCCGGTGTTGGTATTGCCCTGAGTCCCCGGGCTGAAGGTGCTCTGGTTGATTGGGTTCCAATCAGTAGCCGGATGTGTGCGGTCCGATTGGCTGGCTCGTTCAAAACTTCGAAGTCGCGTGGGACTAACAGGTGTCTATTCGTTATCGCTGCCTATGCACCGACAAACTGTGGCGATGACTCGGTAAAAGACGACTTCTATCGCCAACTGAACGAACTCCTTCGCCACAGAAGAAGCTCATACACTGTAGTGCTGGCTGGGGATCTGAACGCTCAAGTTGGAAAATTATCCACAGATAAGCTGCATCTGGGTGGCCAACATGGTATAGACTCCCGTAATGATAACGGTGAGCGGTTACTTCATTTGTGTGAGGATGCTCGCTCATTTCTGCGAGCACTAATTGCCGACACAGCACCCGCCGGAGGGTGACTTGGCGCCCACCAGCCTCGAACCAGCTATGGACGCAAATCGATCACATTGCTATCAGTTACCGCTGGAGAGGCTGCGTCCAGAACTGTCGCTCGATTTGGAGCACAGGTGTTGACACCGATCATGCACTTGTATGTGCTGACCTGCGGATGCGCTTTGGCGGACGCCCGCGACGATGTTGTGAGCGCATTGACACCGGCAGACTGGTGAAGCCAGCTGTTTTGAACGCCTATCAAATTACGCTGTCATCCGAGTTGGATAAACGCTCACTGGATGCAATTGAGGCCTTTGTATTTGAGAGATGCACTCTGGCCAT
>CALYDF020009415.1:0-10736 GCA_944474145.2 Dicrocoelium dendriticum
AGAAGTCCGGGGTGGGACAGGTAGCAGGAGACCATTCAGACGAGCCCGGATAAGCGAGCAACATGAGACTAGGCCGCTACATTAGGATGTGAATAACAATAATGTGTGTCATAAGAAAAGAAGCTTTCGGGAAGAGAGCGGCTATATGAAAAGCCATTTAGCGTGCTAAGGAAAGGTCTCTGGGTAAGGGGAACAGAGTGTTGGGGATACATGACTTAAATCCATAACGTCTCGGATGTCTGGGATAAGTCCGAAACAGGTGAGGTGCCAGCCGAGGCAAGATTAGAGCCAGGCCCTATGAGTTATCCTTTCTTTTGAAAAGGAATACAAAATACAATGCGCGAAAAGGAAAGAATGGGGTCAGGAAGGAAATTGCTCTATTGAGGAGAGGTGGAAAAGCCAACGATATTTTCGAGGTGATGTGAACAAACCGTTAGATTTTCCGATCCCTAGTCATTAGGGTCACAGTAGTCGGAAGAAAAGAGAGCATTGAGCCGGGATTGGAGTGTCTGATTGTAGAGAGAAAGCTGTATCACTTACGCCTAAATACTAAAGGACGGCACTGGCAGAATAGACAGGTAAAAGAAGAAAAATTATATAATAATAAAGATGAATCATGACCAGCAAGGCATTTGAAGTGAGGGTTACGGAAGGTTACTTAGGCAGAGCCTAGGTCATTTAGATCACAGGAGTCCGAGGTGGGTCAGAAAACAGGAGACCGTTTAGACGAGACCGGATAAGCCAGCGTGATGAAGCTAGGCCGCCAAACGAGGGTGGGGATAAAAGTATTGAATGTCACCGGAAAAAAGCAGCTTGGGATGAAAGTGACCACATAAAAGGCAGTTGGCCGATCGATCAGAAAGACACAGGTTGAGAAGAACAGTGTCGGGACCTAAGCGCCTAGGTCGTTAACGTCTCGGATATCTTGATGTAGTCAGAAAACAGGCTGGTCAGCCGAAGCTAGATTAAAGTCAGGCCAGAAGAGACATCCGTCCAATTGAAAAGTAGGGTAAACAGAGTGCAAAAAGGAAAGTGCTCTATTGAAGGGAAGTGGAAAGTCCAACGATATCCTCGGGGTGATGTGAGCAGACCGATAAACCTACCCATTCCAAATAATTAGGGTCATAGTAGTCGGAAGCCAAGAGACAATTGTGACGAGATTAGAAGGTCAGCTCATAGAAAGAAAGCCGTATGATTATAAGCTAAATACCAAGAGAGGATCGGCATAAAGCGACAAGTTAAGGATGGAAGGGGAGTTAATAATAAGAATGCATCAAAATCAACGATGCTTTTAAGGTGAGGATGGCAGGATGTTACCTCGGCAGAGCCTAGGTAATTTAGACCTCAGAAGTCCAAGGTGGGACAGGAAGCAGGAGACCCCTCAGATGAGTCCGGATAAGCCAGCACGATGAAGCTAGGTCGCCAAATCAAGGTGTGAATAACAGTAATGAGTCATAAAAAAGAGGCCTTTGGGACGAAAGTGGCTATATAAATAGTCATTTAGCTTGCCGAGGAAAGGTCTCGGGCTGATGGCAACTGAGTGTTGAAATGTAGAACCTAGAAGGATAACTTCTCGACTGTCGAGGATCAGTCAGAAACAGGAGACTAGCCAGCCGAAGCCAGATTAGAGCCGGGCCCGAAGAGATATCCGTCTCATTGAAAAAGTAATGCAAACGGAGTGCGAACAGGAAAACGCTCTAGTGAGGGGAAGTGGAAAATCCAACCATATTCTCAAGGAGATGTGCTCGGACTGATAAGTCTGCCAATCCCTGATCCTTAGGGTCATAGCATTCGGAAGCAAAGAGACCATTGAGACAAAATTAGAATGTCAGCTCATAGAAAGAAAGCCGTAGAATGTGGGCCTTAGTGCTAAAGGAGAGCATCGGCAGAATAGACTAGTAAAAGAAGGCGATATAATAATAATAGGGATGAAGCATGGACAACAATGCATTTCAGTTGAGGGTTACAGGACTTCACCTCGACTGAGCCCACGGCATTTAGATCTCAGAAGTCCGAGGTGGGTTAGGAAGCAGGGGGACGTTTAGACGAGTCCGGATAAGCCAGCAAGATAAGTCTAGGCCTCCAACTTTATGTGTGAATAACAGTAATGAGTAATAAGAAACGAAGCTTCCGGGACGATGGCGGCCATATGAAAAGCCAGTTAGCATGCTAAGGAATACGTGTTTCAGCTATGGATGCCAGGCTTGAATTACATATTCGACATGGGGACGAATATACGCACGGAGCATTTCTCGAAATTTGAGCTGTTTACTTGTATTAACTCTTCTCGCAACAGCCCGACGTGTTTGTTCACGGTCTTCGAGGTATTTTCGGATTACCTGGAGCAACCCAACTATCTTGAACCAGGACACCCAAGTCACGTTCAAGAGTTGATCGTTGTAGTGTATTTGTTCCGAGCTGGTATGAGTAGTTGCTCTGATGTCCGATGAAAAACCCATTTCATTTACTGACGTTGAAAATATGTAAATCTTGGCTTGCCCATTAGCAGACCGGATCTAGGCCACTCTAAAGCAGCTACTGGTCAGCGTTCGCATGGATCCTGCTCCACCCCTTGATATCGTTAGCAAACGTTAGAATGTTCCAACGCTTCCCTGTGTAAGAGCATCAATAAACACCAAAAGCAAACGTGGACCTGGAACTGAGCCTTGCGGCACAGAAAACTCTAGGCTTGTTTGGGGTACTTACAAAGGGCTCCTAACTCTGACTACTAATTGCCGTTGAAGTAGATACTTGGCAATCCAGCTTAAAAGTGGGTCGCCGATCTCGTACTGCTGGCACTTGGAGAGTAGTATCCGGTGGTCTAGACAATCAAAAGCCTTGGCAAATTCCAGGTAGCTCACAACAACACCCCTCCCAGCGTCAACTGTTTCGGTCCAACTACGGTGTGCGATTAGTAAATTTGTTGTCCGTTACCGATGTCGGCGAAAACCGTGCCGCCCAGCCGTGATTAAGTTTCAGTTTTCTATCTACCACACCAGTGATCGGCAAATATGGATTCCATGACCGTGGGGAGTATAGCAAAAAGGATACTGGGCGGTAGTTGGAGGGATCAGTTCTGCTTCCACCTTTGTGAATCAGGGTTATTATTCCAAGCTTCCACATAGCGAAAACTTGGTTCTGGTCTAAGCAGCGCTAGAAACACTGAGCTATGGGTGCTGTCAGTTGGCATGCTGCTGCTTCTAGTGCCTCTGGAATAATGGTGTCGACACCCGGCAAGCTGTATTTGCGCAGAGACGATAACATTTTCAAAACAGCCTTCGCGGTAAAAGTAAGGTGGGTTAATCCTGTCGAGGAGACGACCAAGGGGGTAGATCGCTTGGTGGTAAGACCCTTTGACCCTTTGGGTATATTGCATTGGCACCGCGGTTGCTGCTTTAACAGCAGTCCTTGTTGTGCCATTAGTCGAGCTGAATGGAGAAAATCCTTGCCTCACATATCTTAGGTTATTGACGTGCCTGTTAAGCAATTTGTGGTTAGCGCTGCAGGTTGTGCGATGCTGTGCTGTTAGTCGGCTTTGTCTTCTGTTAGCAGTTGCGTGCAATGATTAGGTTGGACTATGTAGTAGTTCCAGGTTTCTGGTGCTGGAGCTTCTCTATACACTTGCCATGCTGCGTTGCGTACTGCCATCCAGGTTTGAGTTCTGCTCCTAACAAAACGTAGCTACACTCATTGCAAACACTTATCTCTGACGGCTCTGCAATCGTCTGACTAAATTTGTTGACGAACCCGTGCCAGGCCACTCCTGGGGTGCTTCGGCAAGGAAATGCCAAAGTGAGATGCTGACGAGCTAAGGTAAGAGATCTTAGCTTGCGATGTTTCGCACAGTCTTATCGTGCTTATTCCTACATGCTGCATGGCAGACATAGTTCAAACTTATGATTGCGTGCTTACTGTGGCCCAACGGGCAGTCCACCACCAACAGATCAACCATATGCTCCTTGTTGGTAAGCACAAGATCCAGCAAATATAGCCTGTTACCAGTTCTAAACCGAGTGGGTAAAGTGAAGTGATTGTACAGAGGACACTGATAACGAGCCCTTGTAGATTGGCGTGGAATTATTCTTCGCTCGTGGCAGGAGTTGCTAAACAACGTACGTTGAACTCATGCCGACAAATATGTTAAGGTAATTTGTTGTAAACTGCAGCTTAAATCAGCCGATAGGTTGTGGTCGTTTTAGAGTGTACAGTTAGGGGTTAGTACCCAAAACAATAACGCAAGCGTCCCTGCTTTCTAACTGCAAGAATCAACAAAGCGAGTCAAGAAACTAAGAGTCTAAATCCCCACGGCTTCGCACTGTAAGTTGCTTCGGTAATAAAGGCTTACCCCTCCTCTTTTTGTGAGTCTGTCTTTCCGGATCATGGACGAGCCTGGCAGCTAAATTTTAGCTTTTGGCATCCCCGTGTATAGCCACGTCTCGGTAATATTAATAACATCCTTTGACCCGAAAGCTTGGCGTTCTTCCAGTTCGGCCAGTTTATTTTAAAGACCCTGAGCATTCGTATGCAAGCAGGTCATTTTCCCGGCCTCTAGGAGCCGACAGAGTGGGGTAGGGGTCAAATATGGGTGAACGCCGATTGATGGAAGGTCGGCAGTTACTCAACTTTTTGATGGGATAATGCTACCTCGTTTGCAAATTAGTTCGGCTAAGAGTGTCCCAACCTTCGTTTAGACGGACGGCAGGGTCAATTAAAGCAGCGGTCAAGTTGCGCTTCTGTAGATTCGTCGGTAAGCTTGCTGCTTCTGTGCTTTAATATATAAGCTTTGTAAAGCTCCTGCGACCCTCAACCGAATTTCGGAAGGAAGGTTTCTGATTTCTTCGCTATCGAGTCAAAACACTTGTTGGTTGTTGCCCCAACTGAACCACAGGTTTTAAGATTCTATGGCCGCATCCTGTATAATATAGTAAGCGATGTATCCTGGTGATCGATAGCGCTACAAATTATCCAAAAATTGGTACACGAATGAACCTCCACTCTTCTAAATCCTGCTTCCCTGTCTCTTGGACATCGTTAGAAGCAGGTTCTGACACCTAATGTGTGAAGCTTGTGTGTAGGCGGTCTTGCTTTCTGTGTCCAACTTCCGTGTTACTTTGTGATTGTCGAGCGATCCAAGGGACCTCAGGGATGATGCACATCCCCAGGATCAGCGTTTTATCGTGCGCGCGGAGACTAAAAGGTTTTCTTCTTTGGTGGTGGGTTCTAGTGTTATTCGATAATTCTGGGTTCTCCGAAGTTTGGCGTGTTAAGGTTAATAGTAGTTAGTAATAACTTTATGGGCTCGAGTTTGACACTCATCTGTACACACAGTGAGTTATATTGGTCTTGGTCGTTCAATAACTTGTCCTGAAATGTGATGGCGGTAGGTTAACAACAGTCAACAGCCATACAACAGTCCGGGCAGTATTGTTGGATCCGTTTTCGCTGATCTACAAGGCATGGTACTCGTTCGTCCTGACCCGCTGACGTGTTGATTGTCAGGTGTTAGTCCTCTATCCACCTTAGCAGTGTTTCCAACACAAGAGGCCGCAACGGCGGCCTTCCGGTAGACCTACGTAACAATCGCTACATATGTACCCAATGTTCCGGGGTTTTGTCTCGACAAGACATTTGACCTACAGGTACCGAGTTTTGTGGTGCGGCTGCTTCATGCTTGTTAATGCCAGACGTCAGGTCTAGTGGAATCTGCTTAACCGGACGTTTGAAAAGGTGCATGATTTTTGTTGCCGTGAGTACTGTTTGACTCTCGGAGGTACGAGCTGGTTTCGCCTGGCTTTCTATCAAAGCTGGAGAAGACAACGGAGATGAGGACGCGACTGATTGCGCAAACTATCCATGCTTAGAAGCCGCTACGCTTCCGTGGTACATGCTCGTTTCCATTGCAGAAATTTTCTCCTTTTTCCTCGGCACAGCTTCTGCAGTTAACCAGTGGAACTTCTGATTTAGGATAAGCAGACACTCAACGAGTGGGATGGTGGGACACGCAGTGCAGAACTAAAGTGCATCTTGGTAGCTATTACGCTCTCGTACCTATTGTTGGTGGGACACTTTTGCACAGTACGTTTGATACTATTCCAAACAGCGCGAGCAAACAGACCACTTTTAACTACTCGAGGACGCGCTCCTAACCCACAAAGGCCTTTCGCTTAGAGACTTTTCGGTTTCACGTTTCTGACATTAACGTTGTGTTGTTACCTGACCCAGTGGACGCCGTGTTTACGGCCTAGGAAAAGGGAATGAACCGCTCAGCACCGTCATTTCACTCACCAGGCTCCGATGGCTGGGCCACGTGTTGCGCATGCCAGCCCACCGACTCCCTCGACGTGCTTTGTTTGCTCATCGGAGATGTGGGTGGAAAAAGAGGAGAGGTGGCCAAGCGATGACTTGGTCCAGAGGAATGAAGGCCCTCACTTCGGAGCTGGCCTCAGTTGGAGCTTCACGGCTCCCTGGTTGGGGTCCAAAAGACGGTGAATAAGTTTGGCTGGATACACTTGCTGATATGGCAAGGAGCCGACCTCAGTGGCGTTCCTGCTGTGAGTTTCTTTGTCCCTCCCCATCCCTTTAGCCTCCCCCTCCATCTACGATCTTATTTCGTAGGGTAAAACGTAATTAAACTTTTGTTTTTGCCTAGTAGCCGGCTAGTAGCTTACCGGAACGATGCGTATCCGTTGCTGGTAGCTCAGCTGGCATTCAACTGTCGTATTTATTTTTCCTTTGTGTATTGTATGTATGTATGTACTTCCTTTATGTATTGCGGTACAATAGCGGAGGTGTTTTACCATCTCTAGCTGACATGTATAATGATGATGATGATGATGACCTGACCCAGTGAGTTGGTTAACGTTCGGTACATTTCCAAAGTTGAGAGCGATGTACATCGGTCAGGCAGACATTGCGGTTGCGAGGTCAGATGAGCGGTCGGCTAGGTCACGCGTTCCGTGTGATGGATTATGCAGACGCGCTGGCTGACAAGATCAAAAGGAATGGCGTGGAACTGGAAACTACCAACAGAAGCGGAACACAACGCTGAACACAGCTTGAGAGCTCATGAATCCTTTCAAATCTGTGTTGAGAAACGTTGGAGCAGAATAAGCTTAGACTTTACGGCCTGCCTCAAAACTTCTGTATCGAATGGTGTCGCACAGTAAGGCCATCGGCTCAATGTACTCGAATTAAGCACTTGCGCTTAATCCCGGATGCCAGTGAAAACGGTTAGTGACGGCCCAGACTATAATCGTAGATATTTCAACGTGTGATAGATCACTGTGTAGGGTTGGTAAAACTTGTTCGGATGAGCGTGCTGTGACGACACCAAAAGAATATAGAGAGTGGATAGAGGGGAAAAATACATATGAACCAGGAGCACAAAAATCAAGCGTGTATGTGAATGAGCTTGATCAACTGATGGTCCAAAGTATGATATTCTTACAACCCAAACCATCATGTTAGCTGCAGTCACCTTTGACATATGCTGGGTTATTCGTAGCTCAGCAGCTACAACGACGTTGAGGTCCCTTGCTCGACTGACAGTGGTTAAGTAAAAGCCACCGAGGTGAATTTTGTCTGGTGGACCAGGAACGCCAAAAGAGAAGACAAAGCACTTATCGCGGTTTAGAGGTAATCTTCAGACAAAGGACCAGGTCTGAAACATATAAAGTGCCGAATGCCTTCATGCAACATTAACATAGCTGTTGACCTCTAGCAACACATTAAGCATCTTACTAAAAATAACAGTAGCCAATAAACGTTTAAATAAACCAGTCACTACTTGCAAAAGACCCTCCAAAATATATACATGTAACAAGAGTTTTGTGGAACTTGCGGCCTATTTGTAGGTTAGCAGCTGCAGGCGTTTACCATTTTCCACGGAAAGGAAAATGTAAGCTATTTCAGTCTCAGCACACCATACCCGTTTGTTGACGATGTAAAGGTGGGCTTTCGTTCGACAATAATGATATGCAAAACAGCCACTCCCTCATTCTAAATGACCTCAGCGACCTCAGAACCTGGTGTGATTTATGGAAACTTGAATTCTTCTCTTCAAAGTGCAAGATTCTCCCCTACAGTTGTCCTCTACCACCTAACACCCTTATACTTGACAGTGCTTCTCTAAAACGCTGTTCTGTCGTTCGTGCTCACGGTGTGCACTACTTAATCCCGCTAGAGTTAGCTGAACAAGTGAGCTATATTTGTGCAAAAGCTCGGGCAATTATTGTATACAAATTCATATCTGGGCGCCTAAAGGCATCTCGACTCACGCTTTACAAATTCCGTGCGCGACCGATTCTCGAATACTGTTCGTTCGTTGCGGCCCGCGCACGAAAATTCGAGAGCTTGGTGCTCGAGAAGGTACAGCACCCGTCTACTGAGCGCCTGCCAGACCTTAATACACTCAGTTACCAAGACCGGTGTGAACAGCTCGGTCTAGATCCACTTCGGCTTCACAGACTTAAAGCCAACCTTATCGTCCTCTATAAATTCGTCAATGGCTCTAACTCAGGTACTAGCTGCCTTTTTTAAACTTTGGGCGACACCCGTACCCATTACGTAAAAGGTCGCACACATTTTATCTACATAAAGCGCACGGTTCGTACGTTTTAACTCCTTCCCTCTACAGATACTCTAGCGTATGGAATAAGTTGCCAGAAGCCGTCAGGAAGTCTGAAAGTGACATACTATGCTCTGCGTCTATAAGAAGATTACCAACAATTCACAAAGTAGCGGAAATGCTGGGTGTCTGCGTATCTGCAGACAAGTTCTGGGAAAACGGACTTTGCCAATAAATAGCTGTACAACAAACCCAATCTGCGTCTGCCTGTTGCTAAAAGTTACCCTTTTTCCCTCACTTTATACTTTCCTTCCATCCACAAGTGTATACGCCAACTACCTACTGCATCTGATCGGTATACTTCGGAGTTGTAAAGCATTTCACCGTTACCTAGGCCACACTTCTCTGAGCCGTCTCGCCGGCTCTTTTAGTACAGCCAAACGAGCGGTGCATACCCTCACCTGTGTGGCATTTCCGCCAAAGGTTTTCTTCTTCCTCAACTAAGGTGGTTGATCCCCCTTACACTTTAGTAAAGCTACGACAATCTAATCCGTTACTTATCCGCCGGTGCTGTTTCTTCAACTCCTAGATCACCTCGATTGCTCGTTATTTGCCTGTCGCTTTTGGTTCGTATTGCCACAACGGACTAGATGTTTGGCCTATTGCAGACCCACCACGTTTCTTTATCTCGCTTAGACCATCGAGGCTTAAAAGAATGGTTTACAGCACACTCGTCCTCGTGTATTTCTTCTACCCTTATCTTGGCTTGCTTTCCTTTCTCACCCCTCCAATCTATACCGTCCTGTAAATTTGCTTACCTGTCTGTGTATTAGTTCCTTGATCTCAACTTACCCTGACATCTGAACCTCTACTTAGTATCTTGGTCTAGCTAGTGCACCCTGTCTATCCTACTACTATCTGATCGCTTTCAGACTCCTTAGATAAAATCGCGTCAGTTTCGGCAGATACCATGCACCTTCCATCTACCATACCTCCATCCCAAATCTCTGCTTGCTTCCTCGAAAGTCACCCCCACATCTGCTGGCCCGAATAGCCTCTTCTTTCTCCCTAATCCAGTCTCGTCTGAGCTCTCTCGCCTGTTTTCTGACATTTGCTAGGCGACTGAGGTATAATGACTCCGTTTGGCAATTCCACTGGTCTGTCATTTTCTTTTGCTGGGTTTGTTGTTCTTCCTAACTACTGCACCTAAAGCCATTCCGGTGTGATGATACGCTTATTTAGTCGAGCCACCTATCTAACTCTCATCTCACCTAACCTACTTGTTGTCTAGCTGATGGGTTCGTCTCGAGTGCCTCACTTGCCTTTGCTGTTTCCTTACCTCGCTTAGATCACTAAGGCTTAAAAGCCTGGTTTACAGCAGATTCACCCGAGATATTTTTATAATAATCAGGCAAATTGTCTTTCACACTAACCTTCTAAGCCGTTTCCTCGTCAGCCTATGACAACTTCTCTGGTTACTCTCTTTTCGATCCTGCTCCATCCTGACCTTAAGAATCTATGTATGCTGCCGTGGAGTAGCTCCTTAACACCTGATTCATTACACCTTCCCTCTCTCTGACCACGGTATGTGGCTTTTCCTAAAGTTTGACTCACATGTTACGTCCTTACTATCTGCTTGCGTACTCAAATGTCACCCCACATCAGCTGACTTGCATAATCCCTTCTTTCTGGCTAATCCCGTTTACTTTGAGCACCCTTGCCCGTTTTCTGACAGCTGCTAAGCGATTGATGTATACTGACTTACGTTTGGCACTTCCACAGACCTTTCGTTTTCCATTGCTTTGATTGCTGCTCTTCCTCACTTATCCAATAACGCCACACCGGTCCGATGGTACGCTTATTAGTTTGAGCCACTTATTCAATTCTGACCACACATGGCTTGCTTGTTGTCTGCCTGATGCCTTCGCCTCCAATTGCCTTACCAGCCTTTGATGTTTCCTTACCTCGCTTAGCCCATTGAGACTTAAAGGCCTGGTTTACAGCAGATTCACCTGAGTTACTTTACTAGCCCTAACTACGCTACTGCCCTTTCGCGCTACCTTTCAGCCCCTATCATGGTAAACCTACGTTAAGCTTCCTGAGTACTCTGTTATCCATCCTGCTTCATCCTGCCCTTATGAATCTATGCATGCTGTCCAGGATTAAATAA
>CALYDF020009416.1:0-10809 GCA_944474145.2 Dicrocoelium dendriticum
GCTCCGCCCGACGACCAATATGACATTCCTTATTATGAATCTGAGGAGAGTAACTGTCTCTGACCGTCTCACTGACGCCTGGTTTCTTGAAACTACTATTGCGGGTCAGTTGGTAGAGCTGGCTATAATTGCCTACTGCTCAGGATTCCTCCATTTCTTGAGCCCTAGTAGTCCACCAGGAATATATGTCATAACAGAGGCTCCGTTTTAGTACGCGACTAATTGGCCGTCTTGTTACCTTGTGCACAGAACCAGTTGGGAGCTTCCTTTTGCATTTCAGTTGGTTGACACACACTTGGTTATCCAGTGACTGGTGTGGTGATAATTGGTAGCGCCGCAAGCGGAGGCACCCACATCGCTTATTGCAGTGGACGCTCAGAACCATTAGAAAAAAGCGCGAATGTTCGGTACACAGTGCATCCTGGTAAGCTTGCCTGATCGGTGCGTGGGATAACTTTTCATTGGCCCATCGAAAGAGATGGTTGGTAAATCACATCGTAACTTTGATGAGAAATCTACAGCGTACTGAGGCATGATATGAGTTGAAGCAATAATTCCAGAACGAGCGACATTTAGTATGGAAGCAGTAAGCAGTGCCTTATATCAAGTTGCTTTATTTGGGTATATCGCTGCCGAAACCATGGGGACACCATGTGGAATCTCGGCGCCAACTGTATCTCAAATCGGTGTGTTATGATTGTGTAGATTGCCTTAGTCGTCGCTGCTGTTCTACTTGCGTCGCCACAGTTATGATTAAGGGAACGCCGCCTCTTGAGATAATTGCGTAATTGCCTGATAAGAGGGTCGCTGGCACGCCTACGATAATTGCTTGCTACGCTGACCACTCGAACGGAATTGCGCTGTCTTGATGACGCGGGCTTAGCCGGTGAGGCGGATAATTGAGCGAGCTTGCGAACGATCCTAGCCGCACGTGTTCGGATAGACGCCGAGCCTCGGACGGACGCAGACGAGAGGGGGGTTTACGATAGACGCGCTCTAATGACTTAGACGCGAAGGCTGGCCAGCTAACGATGCACACGCAATCACGCGACCCGACCGACTCCCAACTGAGGCGAAGAGAAAGAAAAGACAAGTGGTCCTCTGTAGGCTCTTTTACGACCGACAAAGGGCAATCACAGAGAGTGCTATGGGTTATTAAGTTAAGGAAAACTGTCACCACGAAGAGGTGGTAGTTTGTAAATGACCATTGTCAGAAGGTGCGCAGTTTGGGCCGCGTCTCGGAGTGGCTGAGCTCTGCTGCGTTGTGGGGAGGAATTGGCCCTCGCTTTCCACAGCCATTCTGCTGGGGTTTCTGGCGCGTTTTTGCGGGAATATTTGACGTGCCCGCAACACCTCCCTTTGAAGAGAAAGCGTACCGCTTCTGGCAAGGATTGACCTGGAGGGATTTCGGTGACCTCCGGATTCTTTCTGTTCGTCGGCAAGGTGGGTTTTCGAGACGCGGCGTCGATTGAGCGGCTTCGACCGTGGTCTCCCGTTGTGGAGCCATTCCAAAGGTATCCAGCAGGATGTGCAGCGGCAGGTGCACGGGATGGCTGGCTGGCGTGGAGGTTTCTCCGTGGCGCGGACGAAGTTGATTGCGATGGCGAACCCAGGTGTCATCACCCACGGAGACATCATCCAGCGTGTCACCTCGCTTGGCTGTCACTGTTGCTTTGATCCAGCGAGGATGACAGGCTTGATAATCGCGAGCGTAGACTGGGGCTCCAACGACGAATTCTTTATGCTTGATGTAGGCACCAGATTGAGTAGGTGGCTTCTCAGTCGGAATGAGCGCTTCGTTGGTGATGCGTAGCTTGCGGCCCATCAATGCTTCAGCTGGTGACTGGCCTCCTGGCGTATCTGGATTCGGTGTGGACCGGTATGAGAGCAGGAAGGCTTGAAGACACTCATCCACGGTCCCCTCCCCGCGAGATTTCAAAAGCGCCCACTTGAATGTGTCGACAAATCGCTCCGCTTGACCATTGGATTAGGGATGGTAAGGCGGTGAGCGGAGGTGTTCGATGCAGTGTCGGCGGCAAAAGTCTTCGAAGATAGAAGACGTGAACTGGGTACCATTGTCGGACACCAAGACCTCGGGAAGGCCATGTTGACTGAAGATTCGTTGGAGACAAGCCAGCGTGGCGGATGCGGTTGGTGGGTTGACGGCGACCACTTCCGGCCATTTGGAATAGGCGTCGACCACGACCAGATAGGAAATGCCATCGATGGGACCAGCGTAATCGATGTGCACTCGAGACCACGGTTTTGCTGGCGGATGCCAAGGAACTGGTGATTGGTGTGGTGGCATCTTTGAGGCTTGTTGACAATCCTGAAACACGGGGGCGGATTGACTGGCTTTGTCGTCGGTTCGGTCGTTTGGTACTGTCGGAGAATGTACCACGTTGCAGATGGCCCGAAGAGGAAGATCGGCCAAGCCAAGGGTTTCGAGCCAGTCGAGACCAAGCACGTTGAGCTTCGCCTTTGTGATGTAGCAGATCGCGTTGAACGTGACGTCTCGGAAGGAGACGGAGCAGTGCAGCTGCCCAGTTAGCTGCACGCGACCACCACAGGCGCTGGTGGCAGATTGGGAGGTCGGTTCGAAAGGTGGCTTGCCAAGGGATCGCTAGAGATCCTCGGAGCTGATTGTGATGTCCGACGCAGTGTCCAACTGCAATCGGACCGACTGACCGTTGATCAGGACGTCGACGAATTTTCTCCGAGCCGCAGCGTTGATTTTGAACGTGGCCAGCAAGCTCAGGGAGCTGCCAACCGGACCAGGTTTGGGTGTGCGTCTGGGTCGGGACCTCTTCTTTGGATCGCGGGTGGGGGCCAGCCCAGTTTTGGCCCCCTTGTGAGATGGAGGATGGCAGTAACCATCCCGGTGCCCCACCCTGCCACAACGTTGACAACGATGCTGGCGGAACTTGCAGTCGCGGTGGAAATGCCAGGCACCACAGAATCGGCACGCGTAGAGTGGGGATTTCGCTCGGTCGGATTGGGCGGGGCGCGCGGACGATTGCGCCCTCGGTGCTGTGACTGCGTGGACCATACCAGGTGCGGCGGCGTTCTGGATCATGGCAGAATCGTGCTTCAGGTTGAGCAGCGTTTGACACTTCTCGGCCAGATTCTGGAGTGTGACTGATCCATCCTGTTGTAGCTTGGACAGGAGGTGCGTCCGGATATCGGCATCGTGTGGACATTGGAGGCCAGAGACAAAGATCAGGCATTTGCATTGGTCCTCGGTGAGCGAGCCAAGTTGAAAACGTTGGCATTCACGGTTGACCATGCCCGCGTACGTGATGAAGTCGTCGGCATCACATTTGACCAGCTGCAGACATTGGTAACGAGCATTGAACAGAGAGGACTGCTCGCCAAAAATCTGTGACAACGTTCGGACCGTGTCGTCAAATGTAACGTCCCGTGGGTTCATCGGCAAGATGAAATTGGTGTATCTCTGGTGTTCGAAGGTACCAAGTTTGCGTAGGAGTAGGCGGACCTTCCACGCGTCGTCCTGACAAACCAAGTCAACGGTGAACAGGTCCTCGTACCGCTTGTACCAGGATTCGAACGTTACCCCGGCCTTGGCGTCGTACAGAAATTCGCTGATTCCGCTAACCACCTGGTCCACTGACTGAGAATTGACGCTCGGACCTGCATGACGGGAAGAACTGGAAAGCTTCTCGGTTAGCACGGACATCAATTTAAGCTGTTGCTGCAGCATCAATTTTAAATCGAAATATTCGTTAATCATGGTTCGCCAGCTCTGTCGCCACTCTTATGATTAAGGGAACGCCGCCTCTTGAGATAATTGCGTAATTGCCTGATAAGAGGGTCGCTGGCACGCCTACGATATTTGCTTGCTACGCTGACCACTCGAACGGAATTGCGCTGTCTTGATGACGCGGGCTTAGCCGGTGAGGCGGATAATTGAGCGAGCTTGCGAACGATCCTAGCCGCACGTGTTCGGATAGACGCCGAGCCTCGGACGGACGCAGACGAGAGGGGGGTTTACGATAGACGCGCTCTAATGACTTAGACGCGAAGGCTGGCCAGCTAACGACGCACACGCAATCACGCGACCCGACCGACTCCCAACTGAGGCGAAGAGAAAGAAAAGACAAGTGGTCCTCTGTAGGCTCTTTTACGACCGACAAAGGGCAATCACAGAGAGTGCTATGGGTTATAAGGTAAGGAAAACTGTCACAACGACGAGGTGGTAGTTTGTAAATGACCATTGTCAGAAGGTGCGCAGTTTGGGCCGCGTCTCGGAGTGGCTGAGCTCTGCAGCGTTGTGGGGAGGAATTGGCCCTCGCTTTCCACAGCCATTCTGCTGGGGTTTCTGGCGCGTTTTTGCGGGAATATTTGACGTGCCCGCAACACGGTGCAACTAAGAAACAGGCGTTGATCCCTGCACAGTTACAAATGACAATCTTCATTGTCCGGCCGGTGAAGCTCCAGCTCCGCTTCTGAAGAGCTTAGATGACTACTTGCGAATCCATCTCCACTGCAACAACAACGGTATCCGAACTGGTACATTTCTGGTGCAATGTGTTCGGTTCGCGGCCTCAAGAGATCTGCGATATGTCGAGGCGTTATCGGAAGCCAAAAACAAACAGCGTCTAGTGCTGCTACTGGAATCAACTTTAGTTGATGTCAGGAAACAGGCTGCATACAAACGCCTGCTTACGAGTATCCAATCAAGCAATGATGTCTCAGCCTTTAAGCCGCGAATGATGCCCACCCCAGTTTGACCAGTGATTGCTGTATCAGCGTCTACAGATACGTGCAACCAATGTGGAGAGGACCAGCGTGGCGCAGTTAATGCAACAACACCTTTGGGCCCATTGCTCTTAGATCCGGAAAGACAACACACATCAATACCCAATGTGCCAAACGTGAGTGCGATTGCAGCATGTTGATATATTTGTTTTAGTGTAAGGACATTAAATGCTGCCAACGAAACCTTACAGCGAGGCTTTAAGAGGAGCTGTGGACGATAGGCTTCCAGTGTTTGATGCAGGAAGGTAACTGCAGTTGGTATGAATCTGGTGATATTGCGGCTGCCGTCAAATAAATTGGCATCTATGGAATATGTTAGATTTGGGAATTATAAGTGGGTAGGAGAAACAAGTGGAGGAGATCGCTGGAGGACTTTCTAGCAGTAGCATAAATTCACAATCTTGGCGGCCGTTTGCAGCCGATAAAGCGAGATTTGTTAAGCTGCGCGACGGCCGATGTGGGATGTGATTGTGTAGTGCAAATTCCATCATGATTGTACTTGGACTGAAATACTCACCGGGCACCCAGATCTAGATAGGTGGATCATTAGGTTCTCAAACATCCTCAAAAGCAAGAGAAGTTGGCAACGATTTGGTTTTAAAGAGATGGACGCTATCCGATTTCCAACCCCCAACAAGTGGGATTGGGAGACTGAGTTCAAGTCAAGTGAAGTCAAAATAAGCTTTATTCACCCTAATGTATTCATTTTCAACATATACACCACCACCGGGGACAACTTGATGATAAAATCAATCGGCATACATGCTCGGGGAGAACAAGGGAACGACTACACAACTGTTACTCCAACAACCACTCACGCAGCATGTTAGTGACATTCACTGCGGAAACAACAGTGGTGTGATATAGGGCAAAAGTGTATTACGATACGATGATATATAGAAGAATAAACTTGTCAATTGCGAACGAGTAGTAGAGAAAGAGGGCGTTTTGGGAAGATCATTATGCAGCGCATGAAATCTATCAGCTAGTGCCGTAGAGGAAAAGTCATTGCAGTCATCAAGATGTCTAGAAATGATCAAATCAGCTGATGATTCTCCAGAGAAGCAGCTGCATCTAGAACTGTGCTTTATAGATTACACAAACGAGATGTAATCATCCTGAAGCAGTCTGGGGAAAATGAGCGGAGAGCAGTAAAACCAATGGGGCTTAATGCAATGGGTCATAAACTTGAAAAATGAGGTACCAAGTAATAAAAGCACCTAGGGTCTGCAGGTCTAAGATGAGAGTTTTGTTACTTTTTGGAAAGGTTTACGGACATGCGTGGACTAAGAAATGTTCTGGGAGAGAAAGAGGCCTATCTACTTGACGATGGAGGAGCTAGGTATGGAATTTTCATTGCCAGTATGAGTGTGGGAGAAATCTACAAGGCACTGCAACTTATCGCCTCGAAGAAATGAAAATACACATCACCGCGTTTTGAAACATTAAACGGAAGAGATTTAAATGAAGACCATTCCACAAGACAGCATTCGGAAGACAATTTTGGTTTGCTTTAAATCTGTTGAGTTCCTTGTGAACCTTGCTTTCATGTAAGTGCGCAGTTGGACGTGAGCTAATAAGGAGAACACGGAAGATGAGCTTAGTGAGACGGAACTAAACTCAGCATTTCTATCATCCAGGTCCACTTCATTATCACTTGATCATGCTTGATCATGCAAATTGCTGCATAGTTACAAATAAAATCTAGAATTTGCACTCGGTAGTGTAAAACACTCTTCCAACGAGAACAGCAACGGCCGAGCTTGAAAGCCCACCGAGTTTGTCTGACTTCTAACCATTAACCTATGTGTTAAAGATCCGGGACACCAGCAGAATAGATCAATGGGACGACGAGGTACGTAAACGTCACACCACATGTAGATCCAGTTTGTTGCGACCGTAAGCGTCTTGGCAGTACGTCGTTGTGCAGTGCCGACGCTTCACAGCCACACAACTACCACAATTCGCTTGTTGTCTGGAATATTGCCGTTGTCGCCTGGTGCGTGGACAGGCTCTATTTCAGGATTACACGGCAGGCTTGTGTTCCTTAATGCTACTGGCGGGCTAATTATTAAGGCTATGGGCCGTCCCTAGCCAAATAATCCATTCGGCCATGGTCGACATTTGTAGTACTCACGCACTACTATACACGGCAGCCAACCATATACTGCATAATAATAATAATAATAGGTATATTTCTCAGAATGTTGAGACACGTTCCAGAGACCCTGGACCGATCATTATGTACAAGCGTTCTCTGAAACCGAAATTGTTTATCGGATGCGAGGAGATTCTTATTGAGTGGGATTGGATTCAATTTGTTGGTTATTCTTATGCAGATCCAAGTTTCTTCAGTAGCAAGTATTTCATCGTACCGTTGAACGAGTTGTGGTCCGGATCAACGTAAATGGAAGGGAAATAGCAAGTATTAGTAAGTATTAGTGCGATGGAGGCCGAAAACGTCCTAGGGAATTATGTACATGTGTGGAATCGAGAATAATATAGTGTGAGGAGGGTCTCGCAACCAAATTTCTGGACTCAGCATAAGGAACAGCAGTATGGGTCTGGTTAACAGGGAAAAATAAGTCCACATTATTGCACAGTGAAAAAGGGAAATATTTAAGCAACCACCTTGTTATTGTATTGCAGATGTTGTTTACAATTAGGAGGCGCAATACGGATTGCGGATTACTTAAGATGTGTGGGTTGTGGGCTGTGAACAAGAATGCCGAACCTTTAGTAGTTTGGCTAACTGCGCTAGGAGTTTGGTTATGCAGGGAATTGGTCCAACAGAACGCCAGTGATATGTTTACGACGTTACAGTAGTCCTGAGTGGCAAACATGTCGATGTTGACAATGTGTCGGTTGATTCACCAGCAAGATATGGTCAAGTGAAAACCGAAGCTAAGTGTTGGGGAGCAAGGTGGGTTGAAGATGTAAAGAAAGGATCCGGGTGCTTTACCTACTAAAGCGTCAGTGCTTTCACAAACGAATGGTAGGTGAGCCAGCGGGTGAAACGGAAGTGAAGTTACGATTGGAGAGATAGTTAACCGGATTTGGGAGTCCAGCTAACCAAGTTGCCAGTGGTTCAACTGACACATGGTTGCAGTGGAGCCAAATAAAATCAAGGGGAAGTATAGTGAGCCAAGATGGGATGAAGAGGATAACAGAAGCCTGGACCTCCAACCCATCGATGTATCAGTGGAGCCACTAATCATCGGTGAGCTTTCGGGCAGGCAGATCCGGAGTGGGCAATAAAAGAGAAGGGTAAGCAGGGAATCAACGGGTGTTTGTTGATCTGACTGATACAGTCATTTGCAACTTTCAGTTATATGTTGTCTGGACCTTGTTCATACGTTTGTTGAATAGTTGTAGGGCAGCGCAGGAGCATAATCACATTGCTGACTGTAAGATATTCGTCAAGCTTTCTACGAAAATTATACTCAGAAATGCTAGTACGAATATCGGTCGGCAATTTGTTCCAAATACGGGAGTACCGATTTAGGAAAAAGTTTGCTGACCTTCTTACCATCACATAATTTTCTCTATTGCGTGTATTGTATCCATTTGGTTTCATGAGTGATAGACCAATGCTAGGGGTGTGGACATTTTTGTGCAGGATATTGAAAAAAAGTGCTAAGTTTACTTTTAGGCGTCAAAGCCATCTTGGGTCAAGCTTAAGTAAGTCGCATCGCTCAGAATAGGGTAACACTAAGCTCGTACCAATAAGGCGCTTTGTAAACGCTCCTTGAACCTTTCTATGGCGATACGGTCATGCTTCCTGGAGTTGCTATACACCATTGAGCAATATTCAAGTAAAGGGCGGGCGAATGATTCATACATTGAACAAATTGAATCTCGTAGAGTAAGATTTTTGAATAGCAATGCAATGCGTTGTTTAGTACTGGCTGTTGCATAAAATGCTTGTTCTGAGAAGTTGAGTGAATACGAGTAGCGAAGCCCTAGGTCACAGATGGTCTGACAGATAGTAAGTGGTTTGCTATCTAGGGTCAGAGCATTGTGCTTAACATTGCACCTGTATAACATCGCGCTACATTTGTCAGTGTTGAAAGACATTTTCCATGTGTTGCAGCAAGCCTCAAGTGCATGGAGGTCCAGTTGGATTTCCATTAGAGTATTGCTGAGGTTGGTAGGATGGAAGGAGTACACTATTTTGATGTCATCGGCGAAAAGATAGGGTGTGCCGCATTTAACTACGCTGAAGACTTCGTTAACGTAAAGTAGAAATAGCAATGGACCAAGAACACTGCCTTGTACCACCCCACTGGTAGCAGCCTTGGGTTGAGATTTATGTTGTTGGATTTGTACTATCTGGGAGCGATCTGAGAGATTTGAGCTAAACCAAGCCAGTAAGGGGTCCTTTATACCGTAGGTTTGGAGCTTAGCTAGTAGGCGACTATGAGGTACGCGATCGAAGGCTTTTTGCACGTCGATTGCCGATAAGCCACGATCGTGTGAACTGACAAGGTGCTTTAAAAATTCTAAGTGACAAGTGATGCAGGACCTGGAGTTCAGGAATCCATGCTGTGAATTGTTTACTAAGTTTCGAGTTAATAGGAATTCAAGCGTTTTCGACTTTACATGTCGCTCCATCATTTTAGACAATACTGATGTGTGACTAATCGGTCGGTAATTTTTTACGTCGTACAGTGAACCTGATTTATGACGGGGCATCACTATGGCCTCCTTCCACTTAGCCGGTATGATACCAGAATTCATAGATAAGGTGAACATATTCAGTAGCAGCAAGGGGATGTCATCTCCCCCGAATTTTATGACAGCAGATGGGAGATTGTCCGGACCAGTGAAATAGGAGGTTTTAGTGGACTTTATGAGCTTTTGGATAGCGCACAGATTGAATGTGATGTTGCTGCGTTGATCATTCGTGTGATGTTGCAGATCCAGGGTCGCAGGATCACTACATTCATTAGACGAGGCAGCAAAGTAGTTGTTGAACATTTCGCTGGTATAAGTCGGGTCACTCACTAAGCATTTACCTGCAGACATAAGCGAGATAACATCTAGGTTCTGTTTAGCGGTCTTGCGCTTCAGCAATCTGAATAGTTCCTGTTTTCCATTTTGGCTACCGGGTGCTTGTTTTTCTTTATCAATCAGCATGGCCTGATTGGCATTCGCCTTAATAGTAACCAATTGCTGGTGCTTTATTAAGAAACAGAAGTCATTAGCATGAGCAACGCACTGGCATGCTGAATGATTGAGCCAGTAGTTATTTGCACCAGTGGCGAATGAATTAATGATTATAACAACAAACGGCTTTAACCTGGTTACAGTAGTAGATAAAATGTCAGTGACAGATTAGTAAGCGTAGCAGATAATTTTGATTTTTGGAAATAACCGTTCACTTAGCAAAATTGCACGGGCTAGTATTGGGGCACTACATCCACATAGGGACTGTGTGATTTCTCATGTATTCAGATATCCGAGCAGCATTATTGCTGTCTTTTGGACGAAAAGCATAGTGGGTCGTTTAATAATAATTCGATTGCAAGTCAGTCATGCAAGAAGGTCTTCTAAATGTGGCCATCCTGAATTTGATGTACCTCGCTTTTCTATGCTGTCTAGCCTTTTGTTCACTTGTTTACGTATACTCAGCAGATCGTCCGTCGCTTTTGTGTGGCTCCGCTAGCAATCCACTTACTAGAAATTTTAAACTCATGCAATAGTACATAACGGACGATTTAACGGGTTCTAACGGAGCATAAATCAGATGTCATTAACAATATATCCCCCAAAATGCAGCTCAATTTACGGCTATGTGGACACCACTTTATGACAAGTCGGAGGAACCTTTCATTTGGGTTGATATCACGAATTGTAGCAAGCTTTTCGAAATCACAGTAATAATAGACCATGCAATATTTTCCCGCTCGTGGTCAGTATCACAATACTGGTCCAAGATTAGAAACAACCGCTGATGAGTTTAAGTTTCGCACATAGAATGGAACTCCATTCCTTGAGACAACATGTGACATAGGGTTCTGTAGTAAT
>CALYDF020009417.1:0-10807 GCA_944474145.2 Dicrocoelium dendriticum
CCTTTCTCTGATCGATATATTGTGAACTATAACGGTATTTCCCTTCTATGCAAGGCACACAAGTAAATCGGCGTAACTTACAGGTTATTTTCAGAATTGGTGCCTGCATTATTCGCAGCAAGAACTTGCTCTACATCCGTAGTAAATCGACTGCGCAACGAACTATAAGAGTTCCAAAATACAGATGACATGCATGTACGTATCGACATTTAGACTAGCTAAAAATGTAAAATCGAATTCATGTTTCCCTAATCCACACAGTTTAAGCAAAATGTATGATGGATCGAGCCAAATTAATACTGCGTTTCCAGAGATAAATAGCTGGCGCGACTGGTGGGTTTGGTATAATTTTATATTTGAATGAGATAATATGAAATCAACAAACCAGATGCCATATGTTCATAAAATTCCAGTCTTTGTCAGACCTAAGTTTGCATTCAAATGTAAAAGTGATTTATAAAATGCATTTAATATCGTTCTCCGGTGATAGTTTTATCCTGTAGAACTTCCTCAGCATTAGTGTCCTGCATGTGCTCTAAATGCTCTGTGTGGGACTGCATTTCAAAAGAGGAATTAATTTAATGGATTTAACTTTTTAAGTCACATATATTTTTCCGACTTACACAACTGCTTATTATTGACTTTTTCACAATTTAATAGGATTCACGGCTTTGTAGTTGTGTGTTGTTACCTGATTTCAAATCACTACTAATAAGTTGCGTGAAAACTTTCCTAGACAGTAAGAGTGAAGTCAAGCGATGATGAAGTTGCATTGTTGATGCTAGTCTCACACCGTGTTATAAATTTACTCATTTTATAAAATGTTAGTACTTGCAAAATGCGGGTATGCATAGAAGATTTCATACTTATAAACACTTAACAATATTCTACTAAGGGTTGTTGCATTCGCTCTGCGCAAATACCTGGATTACAATATACATTATGAAAAACGCCTTACATTGGGAATGAAGAAGGGCTCTGACGGACAATCGGTTGCTTCAGCGACTAAACTGGCAGTAGCGATTATGTAGTTGGCAAAACGCAGCATATACAAGATGACATTTACTTGTCAGCTACCCAACTGCGTCCACTCGATGTATTCAAACTAACTTTCACCAGCATGTTAAACTTTGAACGCACAGGATGCTTAAAAAGAAATCCCAATCTGTGATGATGCAATTTAAAACTCACCTAGGATCACAACTAACATAGTTCCTAAAAAGTCAACTACATTGATTGGAAGCATCCTTGGTGTCGGGAAACTTGTGCGCAGTGTGTGCACAGTTAGCTACCATTCAGTGAATAATTTGTGATCTATATTCGCTCTCCCAAACCTAAGGCCCGTTGACATCAATTTGGCAATGTGTTTAGACATATTTTCCTTCTTGGCTAACAGAAAAGTAGGGCATAGTAGATTGCGAGTCGCTCATGAAAGAAACTGGGAACGATTGCACTGGCATCTAGCTGATGTGGCTGTCGTGTCAGCATCTGGCAAATTGTTGTGCGCCCACCGAAATCGACCTTGCGCCGAGTTGCGATTGATTAGACAGTATTATACAAATGTGGCTTAAAACTGGAAGCAATCGTGCAGCCTATAATAAGTCGATTAAGTAAAAAGCTTACCATGGTAAGTGTACATTTCACTTTACTAGCTTTGATCAAACTCGCCTAAGGTTTAGGGCGGCCGCATCGATCTGTGTTGATAGTAGCGCGTCAGAATACTGCTATAGCAAGTCCACAACTTAAGATGTCGTCGAGAGAGGCCTAGCTTATTAGTATCTTTTTATCTTCTCTTTAACTTCCCATTTCGTCTATGGTATAGTTAAAGCAGCCACCCTATCCGTGTTTTACGCCATACATCCAGCTACTTCACGCTCGGCCCTCCAACGGCAGCTATGAAAACATTTTTTAGCTCATCACCATGGGCAAAACAAGCACACCCTCCATTGAGCTCCGACACTTACCATGTAATTGTGATGTAATTGTGCAACCGCCACCGGCGTACCCCTTTTGCTTTGCAGCCCCCACGGTATATTACTACCTACCTTGACCATGAATGGAAGCGGTCAGAACCCTCTGTGTTTCTCAACAACATCTAACCGTGAGAAGGAAATAAGGATTTTGCTGTCTTGCAGTTAAGTACCACAATTAATATAAAAAGATAGATCGAGCAAAAGAGCTTCGGAGCAACCTGATTTAACACATATATTAGTAACATGTTGATAACATATTAGCAAGGTAAAAAAATTAAATCGTAACCCTAACCAGAATATTGGTTGAATAATTATGATATATATGGATGGTTGTTAACCCAGCCTTCGTTAATTTACCCCTGTTTACAAGTCGCCTTACTCAAGTCCCACTGTATATATGACCAATGGTAGTTTCATACTGTTTTAACCATAAACAAGTTGGGCTCAGATATAGGATAAATCGTTGGGTAAGTTTAAGTAAGTTGCGATATAAATGCATTGAGTAGAACATGGCTATTTAAAATCACGAAATTGTAAAACCATTTTACACTACTTGTAAGTACATCATTTTCAACCTTAGCTAATTTTTTTGTTGAATTTAACCAAAGAACTCCGTTGAGTCCTTATTAGCTGACAAAATGACAACAAAGTGGCCATTAACTATTATAGCACCTGGTTAAAACAAGCAGCCAAGACACGTCCAAACAAAATGGTCGTGAAAACTGCCCTTTTTGTCATTCAGATTTCGTTTGTTTTCGTGCAAATGGTATAAACACGATGGAATATGATACACGGAGCGCAATCTGCAACCACCAAAAATAAGGACATTTACACTAACACTTTTAAGTCTCCCTACCTTTCCGTATTACACACACAAATTTTTAGTTGTGTAGGAATTAATTTGGAGGACTGAATAATCTGTCAACTGATTCAGTGGTAATTACTTAAGGGACAATATCATACTTGGAGTCTGAGACCTTTTCTTTTCTTTTTCACGGTGAAAAATTAGTGATACAAGTTTACCTTGTAATTTTATACGCCATCAAATCATTTATCTTTTCGAGTGGCCAGGGTGCATTCTTAAAAGCTGTCGCAAGAATAAGTACATTCAGTCTAACTGGCAAGGTCGTCGAATCATAATTCATAAGCTCAAACCTTCATGCCTACTTGCGTGATATGATTTTTACAAAAGCGTGCTTACTAATGATAAAACAAATTTGTCAGCTTTTCGCCAATAATTAATGGTGGGTTTTGTGTGCATATTTCAACCAGCTAGTCAGATCGATAGAGTGGCAGCTGTGGGGCATTACTCTGTGAAGACAGAACCGTTTAATCAAGCTGCTGAAACTATTTACTTTATTCACTTTTCATTAATACTTTTTTGAATCAGGCATTGACTGTTTCAAAATATGTGCTTGTTCTCTTAAAACTGATCATGTGTATTCAACCCAGGTGTATACCATCGGGTAGTTCTATGCACGGGAAAATGGCTTGCAATCAGAAGGCCAACTAAGGAGATGTCACTCCGAGCCTTCCCCAGGTTTGCTCGTACCGACTACTTTGCTATATTTTACACAACTTGAGTTATTATCCAGTTTGCTGTTAACCAATGTTGTGAAACGTTCACGTGTTGTATAGCAGTAAGGAGCAACACAAGAATGTTTATTGTAATATATACCAGTTTCAATACGACGTCAGCGTAGTTGTATGCTGGATATACAAAAGAGAAACGTGTAATTGGCGAAATAAACATCCGTCTCATCAGGTGTAACTCAACCTGCTTATTGCCCCAGTGAACACAAGACCAGTGCTAATTGGTTCTGATAGGTATGTTGACATCCATTTCCATATTTTAACAGATCATTAGGCAATAAGTAGCGCAAATATTAGTCACGATAGTAAAAACGTTTAGTGAATTCATCCGATTCTACGATCTTTAGTTGCACGTTGCAGAATTTTGGATTTAGACAATATAGAGACTGATACTTGGCCATAAATAGATGTTGGTTTCACGGCAGCTACGGAGTGAATAATCGGGTAGATGTTGTAGGGTCATTTGAAGCATTCGCCTTGTGAGTGAATTGCGACGCGAAAACTCAACATAAACTGTGATTCGCATTGCAGTAGAACTTGGTCAATTACATTACTGTGACCGTATGTGCTAAAACAAAGTGAGTTATTTGTATAAGTGGATAATTGTCTCAACTGGGTGCATGGTTTCTTTGTTTTAATTGCAACTTAACTAACTTTGTTATGTGCTGTTATACTGGTCAGTTATGTATGCTAGAGTTACTGCCACTTTTTGATGCTTGGTTTGAAACCTAATTCATTTGCTATCGAAATTGCTAAAATCGTGTAAGATTCCGTAAAATGATTGCGCCGTTTTTTGTTAAAAACTTAAAGCGAGCAAACTAATGCATAATAATGGGATATGGGAAATGGTTCCTTTCTACTTCATGCTTGAGAGTTTATTTTCTATTCACCGCCCTAAAGACTAACAAAACTGGGTGCCATCCGAATATAAAGTCAGGTTGATCTTAGTGTAAGGTTGGAGCAACTGAACACTAGCTTTTAACAGTAGAAATGCAAACACTCTGCAGGTCCCACTGGATGGTTAGGAAGAACATTGAAAGATGAAAACATTATGTGGATTAGGAGAAAAGCAATCCACATGAGACGGCGATAGCTTTACAGTAACACAGCTAAAATGCTCCAGCCTGATATTTAAGAGGGAACCGACAAAGTCCACTGTATTTTTTGCACTATGGCCGTCATTTCATGAGCACCTGCTGTATCTAGTAATGCAAATGTGCCAGTGTGTTCTCAGGTCGTTTTCTAAATACTGATGATGTAAGGGCACTAAGTTCATGCGTTGGGAACCTTCCAGAACTGTGACAACGGCGAGAGCACACTGTTGTCGGCATTGCAGCCTGCTGTGCTACCTGCTCAGCTCAACCTAATGGTCTGTCAAAGATGTGTTTTGACTGATATTCAAATATGGCAATCATGATTAGGGCTATTAGAATCTGATACATCATTATGAACTCGCTCTTTAGACCCGCTTTCAGCGTGAGTTGTTAGGGCAGGTGTGCTGAATCATCGACATTCTTTGTCCCCCTGTTGTTTAGTCTCGAGCACCATGAGGTGTAGCTTCTGCCAGGCCTGCCATGCTAGGATAATATATTCCAGGTGCGGTCGCACAAACATGCCGAAATTTGTGAAATGCTTAAGGAGTCATGTTGCCGAACGCATTCGGCAAGAAGTCGCGTTGCTTATTTGCTTCCTTTGTTGTATATTCGGTTTGTATCAAAGAGCCAAGTTGTGCCTGCATGAGCAAGCTGAGTACGCTCTCATAGGCAGCAAGCTGTGGAATTCAAGACCATAGCATCTACTCATATGCGCACTGACGGCATATGCACAGAGCAATGACGGCGTTGAAATGAGCATGTTCCAGGTAGACCATGTGTTAACATTAGCCAGAAAATTTGTAGGGTTGTGTCATCAACCACTGGAGTGATAGCCTCATGTATACTCAGGTCATCGGCACATACATGTGATAGCTTTCTAGTAAATGATGTTAGAACATTTGAACAGAGTAAGTTAGGGTAACTATTTATGACTACCGGTAACAGACACAGGCAAAGTACCAAACCTTGTGATACGTTACACTGGACTTTAAAGGGCTGCATACGGGGCTGCGAACCCTCAACCTCAGGTGAAGTAGGATGCAATTATCCAGACGATGGAATAACTTGGAGAAATCCAGATAGACAGTATATACTCGTAGGGTCCTACTATGACGATAAAGTCATGTGCCCATCTCAGGCGACTTCAATATTCATCATGTGGAAGTTCCAGCATCCCAAGTGAGCAGTTTAAGGTCGACCTGCAAGAGAATAGCGCAAGCATTCCGCTCTTCAGCCCTGTCAGCCCACCCATTCGACTTAGACCAAAAATACACCGTCTTTGCTAGATGTGATGCCCAAAAACAAAAAGCTCATGATTGAGAAACAAAGACTGGAGAGCCTTCTCGGGCGCAGCGACAACGAAACCATAAGTCACGACTTTGTGTTATGCGGAGTATCCACAAGAACATACTTACTCGTTTCGAACAATCACCTACAAGGACACACTGACAAAACTCGTTTAAGAAGCCATCTGGGAGTTTCCGGACGACTGTTCCATTTGAATAATGCCGTAAGAAGACGAACACTGGCACATGTCAACATGTCGTATTGTCTCATCAATGCCAACACAATGACATGAAAACATATAAGACCAAAGGTAGGGTGAGACCGGAACAAGTTAGAACATGGTACACCAATCTTGTCAATGGCAAACTCGGCACAACATAAGTTGGCTTGTTGGCTGGTAGAAATTCTTTCGCCGTTAAAGCAGCAGACTATCCCACACCGTCTGGTTGCAGCGTCAAATCACCCAGTCCTCGGTTGCTCATACCACCTGTTCACGTAAACCACCTGCTTCATCCATAGGTAGGCATTTACTTGCCACCTGTCACCAGTTTGATCCGGCCACAATGTTTACAATCGTGTTAAGACATGCTAACACCTGTTTCCTACGTTTTGCAGACGCAGTCGCGATCAGCCGTATCAAACACGCACTCTGTGTGCAGAAACAGTTGTTCGTAGGCCTACGGCTGCCCTGGGTGTAGGGGTGTCACGCCTGCCCCTCTACCCTGTTCTAACTTGTTCCGGTCTCACCCTACCTTTGGTCTTATATATTTTCATGTTATTGTGTTGGCACTGAAGAGACAATACGAAATGTTGACATGTGCCAGTGTTCGTCTTCTTACGCATTATTCAAATTACTAAAGGGATCTAATTGTTTTAAATTTCTCAAAAGACGAATTCCCATTGATTTCGTCAGGCAGTTACGCCGTATTGTTAGTCTGAAATGCAAACTTGTTTGCTGTCGTTCGGAAATATCTGTTCTCTCAAACTGTATCACCGTACTTCAATATCCACGTTTGATTTGGAAGGTGTTGCGTAAAAATAAGCTAAAGCCGTCCAATGGAATTCTCCGGCGCATTGCCTCTGCTCAATTGGAGACTGCTCAGACTCGACTCACTGCGCTACTCGAGACGCATTTCCGCCTAATGCCAATACTGGATGGCTTATCGTTGTGTTGCTGGATTGTGTTTACTAACTTTTGCAAATTTACTATTGATCGTACAAAGGAGAAATGTAAAGTCCGGTGGCATAATTCACTAGTTGACAAACGGGAGGAGCCTGCATATCGTGACCCCAATACGTACGTTTTAAACCTGTCAAATGTTCACCTTGATGCCTTACAACTGGAAGCATTATCGCTCGGAATGGATTAAAAAGTCCCACCTGGTAAGCTAAACCACTTGTTCATAGAGGCACAGTTTGAAAATTTTTATGACCAGTTAGCAGGATTACAGGCGTCTAGTCCAGATATGTCAAACGGCATCATTAAAATTACCAAAGGGATCTAATTGTTTTAAATTTCTCCAAAGACTGTTCCATTGACAATGCTTGGATGGAGTTTGCTGACAAGTTCAGTTATCTTATTAAATCGGCGCATGTTAACAAGCCCCTTCTTTACGCAAGAGCACAATTTTTCTTTTGGAGCAGAAGCCGAAAATATATGACAGTAAGTGATGCAGCGTGTCATGTTAACATAGCGAAACTCAGCTCGGACAACTGGAGTCACTATGGTGTGCATAGGAATCACAGTTTCACGCTTGCAAGTGAAGAGAAATTAGTACATCAGCACAGTCCAGCGGAAAAGTATTGTGTTAACAAAAAGCATCTGTACAGACATGTGAACAGTCTCCGTAATGGGAAAAGTGGTGTTCCCTGACTAATATCAGCGGATGGACGTGCGCACACTGTCTAGGATGCAGCCAACATTTTACGGCTACAATATGCAGCAATGTTTCAACGTACTATCAGCAATTGCAACATACCTGTCCCATTTTCAAACTTGTCAGTAGTTACGCATGTCAAGTTTAGCTCAGGGACCATTTTAAGTAAACTGTTGTCATTGCACACCCGTAGTTATCTCGGCGTTGACAACATTCCCCGAAAGCGCTGCAGGTTACAGGTACGAAGATAGCTGAACCACTAACGAGATATTTCTATAGATGCTTGGATGAACAGCAGGTCCCTGGTATGGGGAAGCAAGGCATCATTACCGCGATTTTTAAAAGTGGTAACC
Organism: Dicrocoelium dendriticum; assembly: GCA_944474145.2. Classification (NCBI taxonomy): domain Eukaryota; kingdom Metazoa; phylum Platyhelminthes; class Trematoda; order Plagiorchiida; family Dicrocoeliidae; genus Dicrocoelium; species Dicrocoelium dendriticum. The sequence continues at coordinate 8,178 of CALYDF020009417.1, forward strand.
GTTCAGAGCCAGCCAACTATGGCCCAACGATTCACATCCCGGTACTTTCAAAGGTGATGGAATCGATCATAGTTGAGGCAGTAATCATATACTTCGAAAGGCTTAACATCATAGTAGAGGAGCAACATGGATTCCGTAAACATTGGTCATGTACTACCAACCAATTCTTGTCCGTAGCAGTTGCACCGAGTTAGTGGACAATGGGACAGACATTAATATCATCTACCTGGAACTTTTCAAAGCATACGCCCGCATAGATCACCGCATCTTCTTACAAAAGATGCGAGTATAAGTATTTGGCAACCGTGTACTTGGATGGATTGGAAACGTTCTCTTATAGCGGCGCCTTCAGGTTCAAGTTCGGGGCACACTTATGGATTCAAATAATGTAGACTGCAGTGTTTCACAAGTATCGGTGTTGGGGCCGCAGTTATTCTTGTTCTTCATTACCGACCTTTTGAGTGTCACCAGGTCAAATTTCCTGCTTTTTGCCCATGACATCAAAATATGGAGGGCAATCGAGTGCCTGGAAGATTACGATATGTTACAACGAGACACAGACTGATTTTGAATAGCCAAGGGTAAATCTATTTCCGTTTAATGTGGACAAATGCAAAACAGTGCATGTCCGCCACAAGCCTACGTACGCAGATAAGCTTGGAGACGACATTCTGAAAACCGCCTTACAAGAGCAAGACTTTTGGGGTGAGATCCAAGACGACCACGGCTCTTCGGCGCAGTCACTGATGGTGTCAAAAACCATGAGCCAAAATGTTGGTCTGTTACGGAGGGCGTTCGCGTTGTTTAATCCCTCCATCTTAGCACAAATGCTCAATGCTTACGTGTGGCCCCATGTAGAGTACGCGGTCCAGGCTTAGCAAACCATGGTAAAACACGAGCTGCTTACACTGGAGACCGTAAAGCGACGGGCAATAAAATCTTTGAAAGGTTTGTCCCACCTGCAACACCATAGGCGACCGAAAGCCCTGGAATTGTACAGCGGAATGTATCGCCGTCTGAGGGGTGGCTTGATCCTAGCTTCGCAGATGTTAAAATATTTGAAAGATGTTTTGTGAGTAACGTAAGTATTGTAGAAGGCAGAAGTCACGATTAAACTCCAAACGAAAATACCCGGTCAAGCTCTCTACCAATTCCTGTAGCTTAGCTGCAACAAAGAATCGAGGGGTCATAACTTGAAAATTGCCAACCAACACAGTCGGCTTGAGTACCGTCAGAATTATTTTTCCCTTCGTGTTTGTCAACCGTGCAAAGCTCTTCCGAGTTTGGTCATTTTCGCGTCCATGCTACCCATGTTTAGAAAACAAATCGACGATGCTTTACACTATTTATAGTATTTAAGTTGATTACAATGCCTTGAGTGAAGACAAGATGCAGAAAATCATCGTGCTCACCAACCCTACAACTTGGGGTAGACAGATATACTTATGTCTTAACGTGGATAACATTATGTGTCTGCATATGAGTTCTTCTCCTTTGTGTAACTTCACTGAACTAACATTATTCAAACAAACCATCACACCGGGCTTCTCCAGCCTTGGCTTTTTTATCCGTATTATACCATAGTTCCATTGTTCAATTAATCCGTCCGGCTTGTACAAACTAGAAGTAGTTTGGTGATGCGGAAACGATTCTGGCAAAATATGTGCCACTGCAAAGAGAGAATTTTGTTAATCTGTAGGGTTACCCTGATTGCCTTAGCGAAAGCGTAAGATATGAACTTGAAGATCCATGGAACTGGTGTTATTCGCCCATGAATCCCAGTTTCTGCAAGGCTTCCACCCTGTTAGATTGGAGTAGATATCCCGGGCTTCTACATCTTGTACTCCATTTTGTTTTGTTACAAGAATGTGTTAAAGATGGCTTCATGCATTACTTGACAATGAGAGGTGGATATATCAGTCCAAATAACCCTCCTACTTAAGAGAACCAGGAAAATGGTATTTATTTTGCTAACACAGTGTGCAAAACAATAGATTCTAGTACTGCTATCTTCAATCTTCTCGGCAAATTTCAGAGCTTAAGGCTATATTTCCTGGACACACTAATGTTAATATGGTATTGGGAATTGACAAGGATACAAGGAATTTCTTTCCTTGGCATGCGAATCGGAACCGAGTTTTACGGGGCAGTTTATGTTTCATAATGTCGTCGTTTGGAACAGTAAAACCATTTTTGACTCAAGTACATATTTTTAATCGACCGACAGGCGTATATATGCGTCGTACCTATTGGTAGTACCAATCCCAAATAACATTCAGAAAATACGGGCAGTTGACTAAGACTGTCATGAGTTTTCAAGTAATTCAAAATAGATAACCAAAGGTTATTCCGAAGTATCGCATATACTTATGCTATAACATTATACCTTAGAAAATTTAGTTACCTGGTATTAAAAGTATCTACGCAAGAAATGCAAATGCTTTAAATGGTGGATGTTTGTGAGTAGGGTAAACTTCGAAGAAAGTAGAAGCCACGATTAAAATTCACGCACAATAATATGCCTCGACGGGGAGTCGAACCACGTGAGCTTATTAACAAAAACGTCGCGCACCAAAAAGAAGACATGTGTTAAAATTTGCGCACTAAATCGTCATCCCTCGGTAGCTCAG
>CALYDF020009418.1:0-10845 GCA_944474145.2 Dicrocoelium dendriticum
GAACGTAGGCAGCACCGGCGCAGCGTTTGTAGGCACGCTGAATTCGATTTACTAACCGCGTGCTTGCATGCTAAGTCTCTTTATTTCAGGTGGTGGGTTTAGAGTTTGTGCCTTAATGCTTTTCTTTCTCATATAAATGTCTACCACTACTCTATTCCATTAACTTGCACACCTCGCCTAAGCCAATTGTATTCGATTTCCGTAGCATATTTGTGTTCGTGGCATTCCGTGAACTATATTTCCTGACCTCGTGCACTTAGCTAGGATCTGTTTGTAAACAACTTATTACACATGCTATTTAATTAAGGTTTATATCACCGCTTCCTTATGCATTAATCGAGTTTTTCTCTTTTTCTTTCTCTCTCTCTCTCTCTCAAGTATTTGGCTGTTGTTTGATATCCCTGGTATGGTTGCGCTTGATGTGTATGTTGACAAGGTGCCTACCTGTCTATTACCCACTACCTCGTCCATACTGGCACCAGGAGACAGTTGGTCGTTGCTGTAGGGGACAGGGTGCACGGTTCTTGTGGCCGTGTTAGGCTCGAAGAGTGGTTCCATGCACTCAGTGTGGAGCGGACTACGGTCCAGCCACCGTCCTGTGTGCGCTTGATTCCCCAAATACAGCGTGCTTGTGTTTGCCTGTGAAGGAGTGTGGGCCGGCTCCGTTGATGAAACGTGGTTCCCATCCGCATGCCACCCGGTCTTATTCCTTCGGGTTTACACTGGATATGGGGTATGTGGTTGGAGCTGTGGGTGGTGCAGCGCAAGCCATCCATGGTCCCTCTGTAGGCGCAGGCGTCCTGTGGCTTGCCACAGTGACAGGCAAATCCGAAACCGGATGCCGCCAATCATGTATGTATGTGGCGGGAGAGCCTATGGTGCGCTGAGGCTGGTGGTGGCTAGATCCTGACAGATGTTCTACCCACTGCTGCTACTGCTGCGCCATAGTCTCATGTCCTGGGCGCCTCCACGTGGCGACCGCTGGGTGGGAGTTAGGTTTCGCCCTTCTCTTTGCTAAGATCCAGGACACCAATCCGCATGAGTCAGCTAACTGACCATGTGCTAGACCCGCTGCCTTTCGGGTGTTCATTTAATCGAAGGCTTTGGCTGAGGACCCGAGTCGTTCTCCTGTCAGGTGTGGGCGCCCTGGCAGTATCCTAGTCCATCCTCTCCCGAGGTTAGGAAGTGGTCGATGGCCCACTTCCCGTAAAACCTAGCCATGGGAGACAACAGGTTACGGGTGATATTCTCAATGCTCGATTGGCGTAGAGCACGAGTGCCACGCATTGTCTCTGACGGTGGGAGGACACCTCCGGGTGTTCAATGGTTTGCTACTGCCCGCCTCAAGCCAGGCAGCCCCTGGTCAAATAGGTGCAAACCCGCCAAAAACCCACCTGCGTCTGGCCGTGGTCGCAGGTGCGTATCCAATTACGATCGCAAAACATATGATAACTGTTCCAGAACCTCAAAGGCTGCGTGTGACGGCCGTCAAGCAGATCCCAATCTCTCTCTGCAATCACATTCCCGAGCTGGATCTGCTCTCCACTGCCTTGTGGGTCAGGCTATTGAGCCAAAGGCTCCGGGCGGAGTACCTCAAGCAAACCTCCAAACCACCCACTGCCTTGTGGGTCAGGCTATTGAGCCAAAGGCTCCGGGTGGAGTCCCTCAAGCAAACCTCCAAACCACCCACTGCCTTGTGGATCAGGCTATTGAGCCAAAGGCTCCGGGTGGAGTCCCTCAAGCAAACCTCCGAAGCACAACGACCACCTCGCGTGCGATTGCCCACCAATGCAATCGTATGCCTGCGCGCAAAGCATTCAGCATCGGGTGCTGGAACGTGCGCACACTACTGGACCGGAACTCCAGCGAGCGTCCGGAGCGACGCACTGCACTGGTCGCAATGGAGCTGGCGCGCTACCACATCGATATTGCGGCGCTCAGTGAAACTCGGCTCGCTGAGCAAGGTACGTTACATGAAGCAAGTGCTGGCTACACATTCTACTGGGTGGGGAACGCCGCCTCAGCACCACGTGAACATGGGGTCGGATTTGCAATATCCGACCGCCTGAATGGCCAGCTGGTGGGTGAACCAACGGGCATCAGCGCGCGGCTGATGACTGTTCGCCTACGACTCGGAAGAGGTAAGTTTGCTACTTTCATAAGCACGTACGGTCCGACCATGTGTTATCCTGATGACATGCGTGATCAGTTCTACACTGAGCTATCCTCCGTGATACGGTCTGTGCCGAAGAGCGACCGACTATTTCTGCTGGGTGATTTCAACGCGCGCGTTGGGCGTGATGCATCAGCGTGGACAGATGTTATCGGTGCGCATGGCATTGGTTCAGCGAATGCGAACGGTGACAGGCTGCTCTCACTATGTGCCACTCACGGCCTGACGATCACGAACACTCGGTTTGCACTGAGTGCGAGTGAAATAGCAACTTGGACGCACCCACGGAGTGGTCACGCTCACCTGCTCGACTATGTCATCGTACGTCAGCGTGATATGCGTGAAGTGCGCATGACACGTGTACTGCGTGGAGCTGAGTGTGGCACTGATCACAAGTTGGTTCGGACCAAACTGTACATATATTTTCATAAATCGATGTATTGCACTCCCGCCGTGAATCGGCGTAAATTTAACATTCTCTCCCTCGGTACTGTGGCGAAACGTACTGAGCTGGAGAAGGCGATGGCTGCACGCCTGTGTGGTGATGTGGACTGTATAGCCACAGTGGGCGACCTGTGGCACCACATTCGCGATCAGGTGACAGCTGCTGCCGAGGAGACCATCGGGCGCGCAAACTGTAAGCGGCCTGATTGGTTTGATGACAACAATGTGACGATTGGCGCATTGATGTCAGAGAAGAATGCAGCATTTGCTGCACATGTTGCAGACCCCAGTGACTTGGCGAAGAGTAGTCAGTTTCGCAAACTTCGACGGCGACTGACCCTAGAGCTCCGTCTCATTAAAAATGCATGGTGGACGGAGAAGGCGAAGCAGATGGAATGCTACGCCGAACGCCGTCAACACAAGGAATTCTTTGACTCCTTGAAGGCGGTGTATGGACCGAGATTGGAGCCGCTGAGGACACTGATCGATGGTAGTTCAGGCGCTACCTGCACCCAGACTGCAGACATAATGCAGATCTGGCGGAAACACTTTGACTGTCTCTTGAACAACCGTTCAGAGATCGACTGGCCTACATTGAATGGCCTGAAGCAGCACGATGTGAAGGCGGATCTGGCGGATACACCGACACTGGATGAGACGCAGAGAGCACTTGCTCAGCTGCGAAACGGCAAGTGTGCCGGAGCCGACGGGATCCCACCTGAAGTATTGAAACACGGTGAACCCGCGTTGTTGACTGCGCTGCACCACTTGGTGCAACGCGTGTGGATTGAGGAGGAGGTGCCTGCTGAGCTGAAGGATGCCCTTGTGCTACCACTGTACAAGGGCAAAGGTAGCAAGCAATGTTGCACGAATTATCGTGGCATCAACTTGCTGAGTTGTGTGGGCAAGGTGATTGCCCGAATCCTGCTCAATCGCCTCGTGAGTCAGATTGTGGAACCAAACGTGGCGGAAGAGCAATGTGGAATCCGTTCGGGTCGCAGCACTATAGATATGGTGTTTGCGGCTCGTCAGTTGCAAGAGAAGTGCAGAGAACGACACCAGCCATTGTACTCGCTTATTGTTGATTTCACCAAAGCATTTGATACGGTGAACCGCGAGGCACTGTGGCTGGTGTTGGGTAAGTTTGGTTGCCCGCGTAAGTTTGTAAGTTTAATTGAATGTCTGCACAGTGGTATGCGAGCGAAAGTGCAGCTGAGTGGAGAGACCTCTGATGACTTTACAGTTGTCTCTGGTGTGAAGCAAGGCTGTGTGTTAGCTCCTGTCCTGTTTTATATCTATCTTCATGCAATGTTGTCTTGTCCTTTTGATGCGGCTTGTGCTTACGGTGTTCGTGTGGAGCACCGTATTGATGGTGGGTTACTGAACATCCGTCGTTTCGGTGCGAGAACTCTAGTCTGTGAGACAACTATCCGTATGTTGCTGTTTGCTGACGACTGTGCGTTGTTTTCACACAGCGCGGATGAGTTGCAGCACATGACTAGTGCTCTGGCTTCGACAGCGGCCAAATTCGGGCTCACCATCAACACAAGCAAAACTGTCTGTCTCTTTCAGCCTTCACCGGAGGTGCAATCTTCAATATTGCCACAAATCAGCGTTGGTGCTGAAGTATTGGAAACCACCTTCCGCTTTTGCTACCTTGGGAGTGTGATGTCGACTGATCAGCAGCTACACGTTGAGTTGCGTAATCGCGTGTCGAAGGCGGCAGCGGCATTCGGGAAGCTTGAGTACCGAGTGTTGAACAACCATCAGCTTAGCATTGGCACGAAGCTGATGGTGTACAAATCCATGGTGCTGTCCGTTCTTCTATACGGCAGTGAAACGTGGACGATGTACCGACGTGATGTGCGATATCTCGAGCGGTTCCATCAGCAGTGTCTGCGACGAATTTTGCGGATCGGTTGGGGCGCCAGAGTTGCAGACACGGAAGTGTTGCGGCGAAGTGGGATGTATGCAGTGGGCGGCATACTTTTACTGCGACACCTGAGATGGCTCGGTCATGTGAGCCGTATGGATTCGACGCGGATACCGAAACAACTTTTATACGGTCAGCTGAGTATTGGGAAGCGGCACGTGGGGAAATCAAAGTTACGTTACCAGGACATGATTAAAGTGAGCCTCACACGTTCTAATCTTGATTGCAGATCATGGGAATCGAAGGCGGTTGATCGGCGTGCATGGCGCGATCTAATCACGAAGGCAGTTGCTGAGGTGCGGGAGAAATCCCTCATGCATGCAAAGAAGAAGCGGCAGTTGCGGAAGCGGCAAGCACCGATGAATTGTACTCCATCGACATCGAGCGCATTGTGCTGTAGAACATGCGGTCGCGAGTGCCTTAGTCAGGCAGGCCTAGTGAGCCATGAGAGAGGTCACTCGGGACCACTGCCGAAGCGCCGACGGGTCCCGCAGTGAACGTAGGCAGCACCGGCGCAGCGTTTGTAGGCACGCTGAATTCGATTTACTAACCGCGTGCTTGCATGCTAAGTCTCTTTATTTCAGGTGGTGGGTTTAGAGTTTGTGCCTTAATGCTTTTCTTTCTCATATAAATGTCTACCACTACTCTATTCCATTAACTTGCACACCTCGCCTAAGCCAATTGTATTCGATTTCCGTAGCATATTTGTGTTCGTGGCATTCCATGAACTATATTTCCTGACCTCGTGCACTTAGCTAGGATCTGTTTGTAAACAACTTATTACACATGCTATTTAATTAAGGTTTATATCACCGCTTCCTTATGCATTAATCGAGTTTTTCTCTTTTTCTTTCTCTCTCTCTCTCTCAAGTATTTGGCTGTTGTTTGATATCCCCGGTGTGGCTGCGCTTGATGTGCATGTTGACAAGGTGCCTACCTGTCATTTTACCCAATACCTCGTCCATACTGGCACCAGGAGACAGTTGGTCGTTGCTGGAGGGGACAGGGTGCACGGTTTTTGTGGCCGTGTTAGGCTCGAAGAGTGGTTCCAGCACTCAGTGTGGAGCGGACTACGATCCAGCCACCGCCCTGTGTGCGCTTGATTCCCAAATACAGTGTGCTTGTGTTTGCCTGTGAAGGAGTGTGGGCCGGCTCCGTTGATGAAACGTGGTTCCCATCCGCATGCCTCCCGGTCTTATTCCTTCGGGTTTACACTGGATATGGGGTGTGTGGGTGGAACTATGGGTGGTGCAGCGCAAGCCATCCATGGTCCCCTTTGTAGGCGCAGGCGTCCTGTGACTGTCCCCATGGACGTCACAGTGACAGGCAAATCCGAAACCGGATGCCGCCAACCAACCATGTATGTCTGTGTGCCCCATGCTGAGGCTGATGTTGCATTCTTGATGCTTCTTCACCGCAGTTGGGCTAAACCAACTTACACTCAAACTAGGTCTTTTTAAGCTGGATAAATTTCATTCCGCTTTATTTGGTTTGTTCTGCCTCCCTGAATAATGTTCTATTAACTGGCCACGTTGCTTACACCAAGTGCGCTTATCTTCGGTAATTTTGTTGCGTTTGTAGCATTTTAAGTAACTTGTGGACATTTCTTACTTATCACGGATTTGTTGCTAACCAACTTACTTCATATGGTAATTTAGCGAAGAGTTATGCCACCGTATCTGTATGCATTATTGGATTTATTATATTTCAGCTTGTCGTTTAAAGTGAATGGCTGTTGTTTGCTATCCCTGGTATGGTTGCGCTTGATGTGTATGTTGACAAGGTGCCTACCTGTCTATTACCCACTACATCGTTCATACTGGCTCCAGGAGACAGTTGGTCGTTGCTGTAGGGGACGGGGTGCACGGTTCTTGTGGCCGTGCTAGGCTCAAAGAGCGGTTCCATGCACTCAGTGTGGAGCGGACTACGGTCCAGCCACCGCCCTGTGTGCGCTTGATTCCCCAAATACAGCGTGCTTGTGTTTGCCTGTGAAGGAGTGTGGGCCGGCTCCGTTGATGAAACGTGGTTCCCATCCGCATGCCTCCCGGTCTTATTCCTTCGGGTTTACACTGGATATGGGGTATGTGGTTGGAGCTGTGGGTGGTGCAGCGCAAGCCATCCATGGTCCCTCTGTAGGCGCAGGCGTCCTGTGGCTTGCCACAGTGACAGGCAAATCCGAAACCGGATGCCGCCAACCATGTCCTGGACATACGTTCTAATCTTGATTGCACATCATGGGAATCGAAGGCGGTTGATCGGCGTGCATGGCGCGATCTAATCACGAAGGCAGTTGCTGAGGTGCGGGAGAAATCCCTCATGCATGCAGAGAAGAAGCGGCAAGCACCGATGAATTGTACTCCATCGACATCGAGCGCATTGTGCTGTAGAACATGCGGTCGCGAGTGCCTTAGTCAGGCAGGCCTAGTGAGCCATGAGAGAGGTCACTCGGGACCACTGCCAAAGCGCCGACGGGTCCCGCAGTGAACGTAGGCAGCACCGGCGCAGCGTTTGTAGGCACGCTGAATTCGATTTACTAACCGCATGCTTGCATGCTAAGTCTCTTTATTTCAGGTGGTGGGTTTAGAGTTTGTGCCTTAATGCTTTTCTTTCTCATATAAATGTCTACCACTACTCTATTCCATTAACTTGCACACCTCGCCTAAGCCAATTGTATTCGATTTCCGTAGCATATTTGTGTTCGTGGCATTCCGTGAACTATATTTCCTGACCTCGTGCACTTAGCTAGGATCTGTTTGTAAACAACTTATTACACATGCTATTTAATTAAGGTTTATATCACCGCTTCCTTATGCATTAATCGAGTTTTTCTCTTTTTCTTTCTCTCTCTCTCTCTCTCTCAAGTATTTGGCTGTTGTTTGATATCCCCGGTGTGGCTGCGCTTGATGTGCATGTTGACAAGGTGCCTACCTGTCATTTTACCCACTACCTCGTCCATACTGCCTCCAGGAGACAGTTGGTCGTTGCTGGAGGGGACGGAGTGCACGGTCGTTGTGGCCGTGCTAGGCTCGAAGAGTGGTTCCATGCACTCAGTGTGGAGCAGACTACGGTCCAGCCACCGCCTTGTGTGCGCTTGGTTCCCAAATACAGTGTGCTTGTGTTTGCCTGTGAAGGAGTGTGGGCCGGCTCCGTTGATGAAACGTGGCTCCCATCCACATGCCTCCCGGTCTTATTCCTTCGGGTTTACACTGGATATGGGGTGTGTGGTTGGAGCTGTGGGTGGTGCAGCGCAAGCCACCCATGGTCCCTCTGTAGGCGCAGGCGTCCTGTGGCTTGCCACAGTGACAGGCAAATCCGAAACCGGATGCCGCCAACCATGTATGTATGTGTGCCCCATGCTGAGGCTGATGTTGCATTCTTGATGCTTCTTCACTGCAGTTGGGCTAAACCAACTTACACTCAAACTAGGTCTTTTTAAGCTGGATAAATTTCATTCCGCTTTATTTGGTTTGTTCTGCCTCCCTGAATAATGTTCTATTAACTGGCCACGTTGCTTACACCAAGTGCGCTTATCTTCGGTAATTTTGTTGCGTTTGTAGCATTTTAAGTAACTTGTGGACATTTCTTACTTATCACGGATTTGCTGCTAACCAAATTACTTCATATGGTAATTTAGCGAAGAGTTATGCCACCGTATCTGTATGCATTATTGGATTTATTTTATTTCAGCTTGTCGTTTAAAGTGAATGGCTGTTGTTTGCTATCCCTGGTATGGTTGCGCTTGATGTGTATGTTGACAAGGTGCCTACCTGTCTATTACCCACTACCTCGTCCATACTGGCACCAGGAGACAGTTGGTCGTTGCTGTAGGGGACAGGGTGCACGGTTCTTGTGGCCGTGTTAGGCTCGAAGAGTGGTTCCATGCACTCAGTGTGGAGCGGACTACGATCCAGCCACCGCCCTGTGTGCGCTTGATTCCCAAATACAGTGTGCTTGTGTTTGCCTGTGAAGGAGTGTGGGCCGGCTCCGTTGATGAAACGTGGTTCCCATCCGCATGCCTCCCGGTCTTATTCCTTCGGGTTTACACTGGATATGGGGTATGTGGTTGGAGCTGTGGGTGGTGCAGCGCAAGCCATCCATGGTCCCTCTGTAGGCGCAGGCGTCCTGTGGCTTGCCACAGTGACAGGCAAATCCGAAACCGGATGCCGCCAACCATGTCCTGGACATACGTTCTAATCTTGATTGCACATCATGGGAATCGAAGGCGGTTGATCGGTGTGCATGGCGCGATCTAATCACGAAGGCAGTTGCTGAGGTACGGGAGAAATCCCTCATGCATGCAGAGAAGAAGCGGCAGTTGCGGAAGCGGCAAGCACCGATGAATTGTACTCCATCGACATCGAGCGCATTGTGCTGTAGAACATGCGGTCGCGAGTGCCTTAGTCAGGCAGGCCTAGTGAGCCATGAGAGAGGTCACTCGGGACCACTGCCGAAGCGCCGACGGGTCCCGCAGTGAACGTAGGCAGCACCGGCGCAGCGTTTTGTAGGCACGCTGAATTCGATTTACTAACCGCATGCTTGCATGCTAAGTCTCTTTATTTCAGGTGGTGGGTTTGCCATTCTCTCCTAATGCCTTTCTTTCTCATACAAATGTCTATTGGGCCATGAGCTAGGTCCTTTGGAGCCACTACAGAAGCGACGACGGGTCCTGCAGAGAATTCCGGCGAGCCGGCGCAGCGTTTGTAGGCACGCTGAATTCGATTTACTAACCGCATGCTTGCATGCTAAGTCTCTTTATTTCAGGTGGTGGGTTTAGAGTTTGTGCCTTAATGCTTTTCTTTCTCATATAAATGTCTACCACTACTCTATTCCATTAACTTGCACACCTCGCCTAAGCCAATTGTATTCGATTTCCGTAGCATATTTGTGTTCGTGGCATTCCGTGAACTATATTTCCTGACCTCGTGCACTTAGCTAGGATCTGTTTGTAAACAACTTATTACACATGCTATTTAATTAAGGTTTATATCACCGCTTCCTTATGCATTAATCGAGTTTTTCTCTTTTTCTTTCTCTCTCTCAAGTATTTGGCTGTTGTTTGATATCCCCGGTGTGGCTGCGCTTGATGTGCATGTTGACAAGGTGCCTACCTGTCATTTTACCCACTACCTCGTCCATACTGCCTCCAGGAGACAGTTGGTCGTTGCTGGAGGGGACGGAGTGCACGGTCGTTGTGGCCGTGCTAGGCTCGAAGAGTGGTTCCATGCACTCAGTGTGGAGCAGACTACGGTCCAGCCACCACCTTGTGTGCGCTTGGTTCCCAAATACAGTGTGCTTGTGTTTGCCTGTGAAGGAGTGTGGGCCGGCTCCGTTGATGAAACGTGGCTCCCATCCACATGCCTCCCGGTCTTATTCCTTCGGGTTTTTTACACTGACTTATGTGGTATTTGTTCTGAGCTTCGCTGGGACAGGGTGTGGATAGCCAGTGCCTACTCTCATCCGTTGTCCCCTCTGTAAGGGTCCGCACTAGCAGTCCTGTGGCTTGCCACCATGTTGATCATGGCAAATCCGAGAATTGCTGTGCCTTTGCCCGCACCCCTATGTCCAGCAGACAGATCATAAGTCATGTTTGTAGACAGTGCTGGGATTGAGCTAGCTATACATAGGCAGTGCAGCGTCGTGGGTAAGTCACTGTGTTGCATGGCGCTGATCTCATCACGCTAAGGTCTGAGCTTGCTGAGGAGTGCGCAGGACGCACGTCCCTTCATGGCATGCAGTGAGAGAAGAAAGCGGCCCCGCACCGCATGCAGAAAATGTACTCCCCACCTTCCTCCTACAACCCTCGCTTCCCTAAGGGAGCCTGTCGTATGCAACTAGCTCGTCGGTCGCCGTATGGATCTGCGCTAAGTGACAGGACAGGTCGCTGGAGGGATCCCATTCTGAATTGTACACTCAGACGTGACCCCCTAGGCTCACTCAGGAGCACATGTCCGCGGCTCCGTAAAGTGAACTGTCTTAGGCACACGAGCCATGCGCGGCAGCTATCGCGCGTCTGCCGACAAGGTGTAGGCAGCGCTGAATTCGATTTAGACACTCTAACAGCGAGCTCTGCATGCTACGATCGGTGTGCACTTGTTGTTTCAGTGTTGGGTTGTAGAGTTTGGTGTACTCTAAGCCATGTTTGTGATCTAGTTCTCATATAATATGTCTCTACCCATTGACGCGGTATTCCATTAATCTTGCACACCTCGCCTAAGCCAATTGTATTCGATTTCCGTACGCGCAGCTATATTTGTGGTTGGGAGCGTTCCGTGAACTACACTCAGAGTCTGTGTGG
>CALYDF020009419.1:0-10815 GCA_944474145.2 Dicrocoelium dendriticum
AAGCATAGCCTCTTAGCCAAGGGCGTATTGAAGCAGGACCGAGAAGATTCCGAGCGGTTGCTCTGTTCGGAGAACATCGACCATTCGGCGTTGCAAGCATATGCACGCGAGACTGCAAACTACGTGACCCGCAACCAGCTTCCGCGATTGGATTTTGCAATCAATGCGCGCGGGCAACCGGATGTGGACGTGTTCGATTTTACACGCATTTTCGCAGCTGAGTACTCGTGTCGAATGCTGGAGCGGAAGCAGCATCTATTGATGCAATGTTTGGTCGGGGATGGATTGTTTGAGCCGTTCTGGCCCACTGGGAGTGGCTGTGCGCTCGGATTCTTGTCCGCCGTAGATGCTGCCTGGGCCGTCTCGCGTCTGGCCACTGGATTGCATCCGTTGCAAGTGCTCGCTCAGCGCGAATCTGTATACGAGCGACTGAGCCAGACAACTCCACAGAACATGCCCTCGAACTTTGCCGACTACACCATCGATCCAAAGACAAGATACACTCGATGCAATGTGAACTTGTTCACCCCGGGACAAGTGCGGCATTTATTCCTTACGGATAGCGAGAGGGTCACTCGCACCTATTCGACCCAGACGCTTCAACACGATGCGGACGCAACAAAGCTGAGCGGCAACCGTTTGAAGGAGCAGTTGGTTCTGTCTTATGCGCTAACGACGCGTTGTTCGCCCACGGAATTTTGTGCGCCATCATCCACATTGGGCGTGCTGCGTTGGTTTCAAATCCGTTTGTCTTTCTACGAATCCTTTAGTATCGTGGATTCTCCCGGGGATTTGAGCCCCACGACCTGGGAGTCTGGCGCGAAGTTGATGTGTCTGATCCATTTGTATAAACCCGAATTGGTTCCAGAGCTAGAGCAATTCCTTCAACTTGTCTCCTCAAAGAACGCGCCGCATCCTTCTACGGTGTTCGACCACACTACGATCGAATTGTTATCTCGAGCTTGCGACTTACTTACAGCGCACTTCGGCATACAATCGGCGACTGATAACCATCCGTATCCTGGGTCCGCAAATGAATGGATCGCTTATTTAACCTCCGTTCACCGGGTGTTACGATCTCGACAATTCATCGGACCAAATCGGACCTCAGCTCCGACATCCACGGCAGAGGCGAAAGGCGCATCTCTGTTAGCCGTTTCTCCGGCGCGCGTCCCAAAGACAAAAGCGACCAACGCAAAAGTCGCTTGTCCTCCTCATCACCGTTGTGTCCTACTTGCATTCACTTTCACACGCTCCGTAATTTTTCACCATGAAGGTTATTCACTCACCTGACGATCAGGTTAGTGCGTTCCGTTTTCCTATCCCGCCTTTCCGTGATACTAACCCTAAGGCGTGGTTTAACCAGCTAGAGTCCATTTTTTCTTTACATTGTGTTAACTCTGACAGCTTCAAATTTCACTGCGTTGTCGCCGCGCTTCCCCCGCAAGTCGTCGATGACCTCGACGACATCTTGGAACTTCCGGAACATCAGAAAAGTTACGATGAGCTTAAGGCCGTCGTCTTAAAGCGATTTGGCATATCAGACCATGCTCGCGTCACGCGGCTTCTTAACGAAACCGAGCTAGGGGATCGAAAGCCTTCGCAGTTGCTGCACAAGATGCAAGCTCTAGCTAAGCCTCTCGCTGTTGGCGACTCTTTTCTTAAAGAGATGTGGCTTCGTTGCCTGCCACGTGACATGCGCAATCCCTTGTATGCAAACGATGCGCCTCTTCCTCAGCTCGCCGATATTGCCGACCGTATTTGGGAATCCAACGCCCAAATATCTCAGGTTCAGTCTACTTCCAGTACAGAGGTAGCAGAACTAAGAGCGCAAGTATCCGCATTGACCAACCGACTAGAGAAGCTAACACAATCCGGATCCACCCGCCGAAATCGTTCCAGTAGTCGCAGTCCTCCTAGATCACATTCGAAATCTCCCCCTAGGTCAAGCTATTGCTGGTACCACGAGCGATTTGGTCATCAGGCCAGATCGTGTCGCCCACCTTGTTCCTTCAAGCGCAACACGCAGGGAAACGGGCAGACCAACACGTAGGGGCGACGGACGTTGCTGGCTGCCCCAGTCGCCTTTTCTTTGTCACCGATCGCAGTACGGGAGTGCGCTATCTCGTTGACACCGGCGCAGAAGTCAGCGTTATCCCACGTGATTCTAATGATAGCAAAGAGGCGACCGGTTCATTGTGCGCAGCAAACGGCACCACCATTCGCGTGTATGGTCAACGCCCGCGCACGCTTAATTTAAACCTACGACGTTCATTTAAATGGATCTTCCTCGTCGCAGATGTCCAGACGCCAATTCTTGGCCTTGACTTTCTGCAGCACTTCGATTTGCTTGTTGACGCGAAGCAACGCCGTCTGATCGATCGGCAAACAAATCTGGCAGTTATAGGTACTTTGACCGACATAGAGTCAATCAGTCCTGTATACACCAACCTGTCAAGCTCGCCTATCGGTCAGATGCTTAATACGAAGTTCCCGCAAGTCTTTCGTGCAATGGCACCGTTTTCATCCGCCACTGATGCTGCGAACCATCACATCGTTACGAAAGTTCCGCCTGTTTTTGCCAAGGCCAGGCGAATGACCCCTGACAAGTTGAAAATTGCTCGCGCAGAATTCGAACACATGCTTGAACTAGGCATCGTTCGCTCGTCTAAAAGTCCCTGGGCGTCGCCGCTCCACATGGTGCCCAAAAAGTCAGGAGACTGGCGTCCATGTGGTGATTACCGCGCGCTCAATAGCGTTACTGTTCCCGACCGATATCCGATTCCTCACATTCAGAACATCACGGCAAGCCTGCGCGGCACCCGTGTGTTCTCGAAAATCGATCTGGTTCGCGCATATCACCAGATTCCAGTCGCTGAGGAAGACATCCCGAAGACTGCTGTAATCACGTCGTTCGGGCTGTTCGAATTTTTACGTACGCCGTTCGGTCTTCGCAACGCAGCCCAGACTTTCCAACGACTCATCGATTCAGTCACTAGAGGTCTAAACTTCGTCTATGCATACATCGACGATATCCTAGTTGCCAGCGCGTCTAAAGAACAGCACGCAGAACATCTCAAAATACTTTTCGATAGGCTGGCCGCTAATAGCATCACTGTCAACCCTGACAAATGCATATTTCAGCAGCCTTCCGTCGAATTCCTTGGCCACCATATTGATCAGTATGGTATACGGCCTCTAGACGATAGAGTCCGCGCCATCAGAGACTTCCCGGTTCCGACTACCTTAGCCGCTATTCGCCGTTTTAACGGCATGCTCAACTACTATCGACGTTTTCTTCCACACTGTGCCAATTTGCTAAGTCCACTAACCGACCTACTTCGTGGATGTAAAAACGGTCAGGTGGAACTGACTGCCGCTGCTGCTGAAGCTTTTAAAGCCAGCAAAGAAGCCTTAGCCAAATCCGTTATGCTTCATCATTTCGATCCGAATGCTCCGCTCAATGTTGCTGTTGACGCATCAGACACCGCCATTGGCGCCGTCCTACAGCAACATACAAATGGGGGCTGGAAACCTCTTGCATTCTACTCTACACGCCTACAACCCGCCGAAGTCAAGTACAGCACGTTCAGTCGCGAACTGCTGGCCGTTTACTCTACAGTTCGACATTTCAGACACGTCCTCGAAGGTAACACCTTCATTATCTTCACCGATCACAAGCCGCTTACCTACGCATTCCGAAATCAATCAGCTCGACACTCACCACGTGAGATTCGTCAGCTGGATTTCATCGCCTAATTCTCGACTGATATCCGACACATTTCTGGCCAACAAAACGTCGTCGCTGATGCCCTTTCAAGTGTCAGCTTATACGCCGTAAAGGCGCTTCGCTGCCACGCGACCACCACCACCAGTCGCGCGAGGGCTGAGTATACCGCGAGGACGCTCACCCCTACGCGGATTCGAACCGGTGACCTTATGGTTGGAAAGCAAACGTGCCGACCACTCGGCCACCGGCCGACAAGAGTATCTGCGATTGGTCCTGCCGGGCAGGCAATCGATTTGTCTGCTATGGCCGCTGCGCAATCAAACGACCAAACCTTTTCGGAACTTCGCGATTCTTCTTTGAAAATATCCCCGCACCCTTTGCCGTCATCTGATGGTACCATTTTATGCGACACATCTACCGGACGACCTCGACCCG
Source organism: Dicrocoelium dendriticum (assembly GCA_944474145.2). Classification (NCBI taxonomy): domain Eukaryota; kingdom Metazoa; phylum Platyhelminthes; class Trematoda; order Plagiorchiida; family Dicrocoeliidae; genus Dicrocoelium; species Dicrocoelium dendriticum. The sequence continues at coordinate 4,166 of CALYDF020009419.1, forward strand.
TCGTTCCAGAAACTTTTCGCCGTATCGTTTTTGACACCCTCCACAATATCGCCCACCCAGGCGTTAAAGCTACTGCTAAGCTTGTCTCTGAGAGATACGTTTGGCCGGGGATGCAACGCGATCTTACGCGCTGGGCACGCAGCTGTCTCACCTGCCAGCAAACCAAGATTCAGCGGCACGTGTCCGCTCCGCTTGGTCGCTTTCCGTCCGTTTCAGCGCGATTTGCCCATGTCCATCTCGACATCGTGGGACCTCTGGCCCCGTCCAAAGGATTGGTCTACATCTTGACCATGATCGATCGTTGCACCCGTTGGCCCGAAGCCGTTCCCATCCCTGACGTTGCTGCGGAAACCGTAACGCGCGCTTTCGTCGAGCGCGTAAGTAAAGTTAGAGAACAACAACGTAAATCTTATATTCCACAAGACCTGCAGCATTGTCCGCTCGTTTTTCTCCGCCTCGATGGTCTCCGCAGACCACTGGAGCGACCTTACGGAGGTCCTTTCAAGGTTCTGCAGCGTAAGGACCGCGTTTTTATCATCGACCGTCACGGTAAACGCGAAGCCGTTACAATTGACCGTCTCAAGGTTGCCCACGTGGAAGCTGAGCTCAACGAAGACCCTTACTCGTCTTCTGACGAATCAACGCAGCCTATGATGGAAGACTCGACTGCTTCCAACATCCCTGACACCAAGTTTCACGCCCCATCCAAGCCTTCCACTTCAGCCCCACCGCTTCCCATCGAACCAACTGCCACGTCTTCAGCAGTTCCTCCAATTTTGCGATCCCATAGGACGCCTAAGACGACGCCTTCCTCTGATTCGAACAAGTCGACTAGGTCGGGTAGACGCGTTCATTGGCCAGCGCGATTAAGGGATTAGTGTTCCTTTCACTTTCCTTATCGTTTTTCTTTTCCCTTTTGCCCAACAACGTACCAAACCCCCCAAAAGCTTTTGAAAACGCCAATAAAACGACAAAAGTTTCTTTTTGAAAATCCAAAAAGAACGCAAAATGTTTTGAAAACCCAAAAATGAACAAAACGTTTTGAAAACACAAAAAGCTGCGTTTTGTCTGACGCCTACCTCATCCGGTAAGTGTCACTCTTACTTTTGCCCTCGCCTCCACCGTCACTGCTATTGTTTCCGTTTATCTTCTATGTATGAACCGGAGATGACGAGCCCGAAGCGAACGTTTGACCTTCACGAACTCGCGAACATTTAACGCTTACGAACTCTCCCCCATTTTGTGTTTTTAGCACCGTTAGGGAGGACACGGGTGGGAGCCCGCTAGGGTCCGATCGCCTGGTTCTCCCCCAGCAGCTGCATCAGGTTTCACTACCTGGTTTCGCAGAAGGCTGGCCCGCGACGGACAGTCCTCACGTAGATCGAAGGGTCACCCACGGTTTCCCTTCTAGGAGGGGGGCTGTGTAGCGACCTGGAGATTCCCCCGTACGACTGTGCAAACTATTCTAAAATATTCAAATTATAGCTTTCTTATGTATTAAGGAACCATTCGGTTTGCCTGTTGGAACGTTGTTCCCGTTAGTTGCAAACACGAACACGATCTCCGCCTTTTGCGCGCGGCTCGACTGCGAACGACGCTCCATCTACGCTCTCGACGCCAACGACATTCTCCCTAGCTAGCCCTCTCCGGGTGCCCTATTTTTAGCATTAGTTAACGCTCCTCCCGTCCAATAAACTTCTTCCCTAGTTTACTTTTGTGTCTTCTACCCACTACTTTTGGTTGGTCGTCTAGTCGCGTACCGGATATATAGCGCACGATCCACGCGCTATAAGTCAGCTAGGAAAAAAGAAAGGTTTGCTGTTGCCACCCAAGAGCATCGAGCTGGCGCGCAAAACCCCTAACCGTAGGTTCCCTAACCACGTGGTCTGGAAGCGAATTCCAGCGATCTATAACTCGGCGCGATAGACGAGTTTCCGTCCTAATCCTATCAGACCGTGACTTATGCAGTTTCAGCGGGTGACCGCGGAGATTAGGTAACGTAGCGGGACTAAATAGCCCTGACAAGTCCGGGCCAATCTTACCCGTCAAAATACGATAAGTGAGAATCAGGTCCCCTCTTATCCTTCGGTAGTGCATGGAGTACATACCCAAACTGAGCAAGTGTTCAGGATACGTCTGTCCCCGTAGACCCTGCACTAACCGAGTGCCCACTCGTAACACCCTCTCCAAGTCCATTTTGTCTCGGTTAAGACATGGTGGACAAGCCTGAATACAATATTCCAGGTGGGGTCGGACGAATGCCGAAAATAGCTTCACAAACAAATTGGCCGTTAAGATTCCGAAAGAGCAGGCGGATAAACCACATCATACGAAACCCTCGACAAGCAGCCTTCTTCCAGTTGTCTCCAGAATGAAGTGCTGATGCGTGTACGACTCCTAAATCAACCATATATTTTGCCGAGGTGTCAGGTGGATTTTAATCACGTGCAGAAGCAGAACATTCAGGAACGTTCGAAATCAATGCGATAATCGTTAATAATCGATTAATCGCTAAAATAGTGGATTTCCAAGGCAATTCTTACTTTCTCCCGGACACCGGCATATCCCGACTGGGAGCGTGCACAATGAAACTCGCAAAGAGCTCCGGGCAAGACCCTCTGCTAGCCTGAAGAGAGACCTCGAATCTTGGTGGTCTCATCATGCGTCAGAGATGGAAGTGGCCGTTGCCCTGGGTAACCGTCGTAAGTTATTCCGTCTGGTACCGGAAACGGGCAACAGGAGACCTGGTGTTAGTGAAACAATACGTGAGGAGAGTGGACAGCCTATCCACACTTTGTCAAAATGTTTGGAGTGTTGGACTGAACATTTTTAAAAGCAATTCAATCGGTCAGAATTGTTCGATTCTTCGCCGGCCAGTGATCACTCTGCTCCGTGGTCTGTCCCTTTGGATCCACCCTCGCTCAGAAGTCAAACGTGAGATCGGACTGTTGAAGTCGAACAAAGTCGCAGGACTGGATGATCTTCGTCCAGCCCTCTTCACATTCAGGACTCTGCTCTTGTTGATGATTTACATGAATTACTAGTGAAACTGTGGAAGCAGGAGACTGTCCCAACCGACTGGAGCCGCTCCGTTATTGTTCCCATCTTCAAAGGAGGCTCGCGTTCGGAATGCGGCAACCATAGAGGAATCAGTCTGATCTCCATCGCCTCCAAATTACTTACCTCCATAATTCTTCACAGACTGACTGGCGCTCGTGAAAGCCAGATTCGTGAGGAGCAAGCCGGGTTTCGTCGTAGTCGTGGCTGCATCGACCACGTCTTCACCTTGCGTCAGTTGTTGGAGCACCGTCACACATTGGCGGCCCACCGTAGTCGTGTTCCTCGACATCGAAGGCGCCTTCTATTCTGTTGATCGATGTGCCCTTTGGAATTGTTTACTCAGGAAAGGTGTGCCCAAGAAATATGTAAATATTATCCGAGCATTATACACGCGTAACACGGGCAGAGTGAGGGCTTACGACAAGCTGTCGCCGCCCTTCAATATCTCCAGCGGTGTGAGACAACGATGCCCGCTGTCACCTTTCCTCTCCAAATTCGCTATTGACGAAGTCATGGAGATTGCATTTACAGGACGTGACTTAGGTGTGGAGCTACTCCCAGGAGAACGACTTCTTGACTTGGAGTATGCAGACGAAATTGCCCTCATCTGTGACAGCTCCCAGAGGAGCCAAGCCGCGCTGGACAGCTTAGCACTGGGTGTCAGTCGCTTCAGGCTTTGCTTTGCACCATCGATATGCGAAGCGTTCCTCCAAGATTTCCAGGGATCGCCTCCTATGCTGACCCTTATTGGGGATCAGCTAGAAGTCGTTCAGAAATTCAACTACCTGGGAAGTTGTATCAGCGCCCTTGGGATTGAAGATGAGATCACGAACCGTATATCAAAAGCTCGAGGTGTTTTGCTGGTCTTTGCCACCTATGGCGGCGGCGCGACCACTCTCGCCCTGAAGGGTACAGTGTACAATGCAGCGGTACGTTCGACCCTACTGTACGGTTCCGAAACCTAGCCCCTAAGATCGGCGGACATGAAGAGGCTGGTTACGTTCGACAATCGTTGCCTCCGCAGTTTGGCTCACATCTGGTGGGAACGCCGCGTGAGTAACGAGCGTGTTCGACGCCTTGTTTACGGCACAGAAAAATGAACTGAACTGCTCAGCACCGTCATTTCACGCACCAGGCTCCGATGGCTGGGCCACGTGTAGTGCATGCCAGCCCGCCGACTCCCTCGACGTGCGTTGTTTGCGTGCCGGGGATGTGGATGGAAGAACAGGAGGCGTGGCCAAGCGATGACTTGATCGAGATGAATGAAGGTCATCACTTCGGAGCTGGCCTCGGTTGGAACTTCACGGCTCCCTGGTTGGGCTCCAAAGGGCGATGAGCACGTTTGTCTGGATACACTTGCTGACATGGCAAGAAGCCGATCTCATTGGCGATCCTGCTGTGAGTTTCTTTGTCCCTCCCCATCCCTTTTAGCCTCCCCTCCACCTATGATTTCATTTCATAGTGTAAAACCTAATAATTTTTCTTTTTGCCTATTAGCCGGCTGGTGGCTTTCCGGAACGATGCCTATCCGTTGCTGGTAGCTCAGCTGGCATGCAACTGTTGTATTTATTTTCCTTTTCCTTTATGTATTGCGCAACAGTAGCTGAGGTGTTTCTCACCTCTAGCTAACTTGTATGATGATGAACGATGATTTAAGAGCCATTTCGCTCTGTCCGTTGACAGGTATACCTTAATCATTTTCTTGAACATGCAAAAGTGTTCAATACATCTAATCTCTTTCGGCAGCTTATTCCATATAGGGCCATACATAAGAAGATAGAAATTCCTCCCTAGACTGGTCTTGCATTTAGGTAATTAAAATATACATTCACTATCTCGCAGTTCATAAATGGTATTATTCCGAAAGTGCAATTGATAGTTTCCAACCTATGCTTTCCGCCACGCGAGTTTGTGGAGGAAGCACAGATTTAATTGTACTCTTCTTAAGCACAGAGGTTCAAGCTTCAACTGCTTGCATCTATATCTATATGAAAGAGCTGTTGAATAGCCAAATGTGCGCTTCGTAAAGGCGCGTTGGACGTTTTCAATGGCTCTCAAGTCACCCTTTCGCAATTTACTGAACGTAACACAGTACTATTCAAGCAAAAGCCTGATACTGATTTTGAAAGCAATTAGTCTGGTTTCCTTCAAGGTTAGCAGGTGGCATATGAGCCCGACCGACTGCTTAGCCTTTTTCACGATATGATTTGTATGTTCACTAAAGTTTAACGAACTTTAATATCTTAAACCTAAGTCACAAACAGACTGGCTGGTGGGAATGACTTCCTCATGAAACCTGAACACTTCTGCTGATATCTGACATCCATAAACTAGAATACTACACTTCGATGTTGCAAACGTCATCTGCCACATATCAGCCCAACTCTCAATGGCTTTTAAGTCGCTTTGGATATTGTTAAGTTAAGCGGTACGCTGAGAACTTGGGTACGTGTAAACCACCTTTAGATCATCAGCAAACAAATAACGCTTCCCAAATTGTATAACAGAAACGAGGTCATTTATATACAGTAGGAAGAGTAACGGACCTAAGACACTGCCCTGTACCACTCCACTGGTGACCAGACGTGGTGAAGAAATGTAACCATTGATATCCACAAATTGCGACCGTCCTACTAGGTACGATTGGATCCAAGAGTTAATCGGATTTGTAACACCGCACTTACTTAATATAGCAGCTTTTTGTGTGGGACTCTGTCAAACGCCTTTTGCATGTCAAGGAAGATGACAATGCACCGAAGACCTGACTCAATTACTTCAGTTAGATGGTTAAGGAAATCAACTTGACCGGTAACACACGAGCGGGACTTCAGGAAGCCATGCTGTGAAGGTGAAAGAAGTTTCTGCGATATTAGGAATGAAACCAAATGTTCCTTAACAATTTTCTCTAGCATGCATGAGAGAATGGTTGTGTGACTAATGGGGCGGTAGTTCCGGATATCAGTTTTCGACCCGGACTTATGTCGCGGTATAACCGTAGCCGTTTTCCAACGTTCGGGATATTGACCAGACGAGAAACAAAGAGATATTTAATAATATAAGACGGATATCATCTCCACCGTGTTTGACTAAAGCAGAAGAGATCCCATCGGGGCCAGGTCTGTAGGATGGTCGTAGACAGGTAATCATACGTTTTATCGTAACGACACTAAGATCGATCGCTGGGACTTGTTCAGAGAAGTGAAACGAGGTTGACAATTCCAGCGTTCCTTTTACAAGATTAAAGGATCTAGCAAAATATGAGTTAAAGGCTTCTGCCATGGCAATTGGAGATTCATTACATTCGCCTTCAGGCATGACGCTGTGGGGGTGTAGGTCAGTTTTGTCGCCTCTCCTTTTTCTCAGTAATGCAGTCACCAGTTGACTGTACGTATGTAATCTCAACAGCCTAGCAACTAGACACAGAGCCAACAAAGCCATGGAGATAAGGGGAAGTCACTGCGTCATAATCCTCGTGGCATGGTAGTTGAAAGTGAGCAACACATTTCAGCTAATATGCCACAGGAAGAATAGAAATAGAACAAAACATTTTAGTTTGTTTTTCACACGCCGATTTTTCTCTTTTTGTCGTT
>CALYDF020009420.1:0-10850 GCA_944474145.2 Dicrocoelium dendriticum
GATCCCGCACACGATATCCTCGGTAAACATTAGGAAGTTTGAAGCGATTACCTGTGCAAGGTCATTAATAAACACAAAAAACAAACGTGAACCTAGAACTGAGCCTTGTGGCTCACCACACACAACTTTTATGGGGTCCCATAAAGAGCTCCGAACTCTGACCACTAATTGCCGTTGAAGCAGAAAGTTGGCAGTCCAGCTTAAAAGAGGGTCGTTGATTCCGTAACGCTGAAGCTTGGAGAACAATAAACAATGATTTATCACGGATAAAAAGCATGTGCTTGACAAGTCCCGTAGGACGGTTGGAGTAAAAATTCATGTAAATGTGTCAAAAAAAGTAATTGGTCATCTTAATTGTCTACCGATTTAATTGCACTACTGCATGACGATAGTTTGAAATGGGAATGAGATGTGCACAAACATAATAGTCTAGAGAGCTGTTATAGTTTAGTGCATGAGAAATAAAATAGGAAACGACCACGCTCACTCGTATGTTGCTTCATTTTACAGGTGTGTCAGGTTAATCCAGTTCAGATACATGCTGGCTACTCACAAGCACAGTTACGCATGTATCCTCAATGCCACGTTGCAGAGAGGGCCGTTAAGAATATGGTTAGGTTTGCGTTATTTCGTCCTCTAAGTGGAACGAACTATATCAAGTAATGCAAGTTGGGTAGCGTGTCATCAAGGCGTTTTTTGAATAGCGTTAATGTAAGGACAAGGATGACGTGAGGCGGAAGGGTGTTCCAGGCACGAGATACACGGAGGGAGATAAAGTTTCGTCGACCATCAAGTCGACGGTAGTGTGTAGCCAGTTTGAGCTGATGGCCTCAGGTTGGTATTGTGACCCATCTGAAACAGATTGCGGCATATTTGTGTTGGGTTCGTCAGTATTAAGTAAACAATGATGAGGTTTCCTCGCTGATGTCGATATTCACCACTGTACAGTCTCAGGGACTATAGTCAGCGCTGGTAAGGGAGATGCAACAATCCTCTAACGAGTTTGCTTACTCCACCTTGTGGTGCTTCAAGCGCATCCATGTCGCGCTTGCGCCAGGCACTCCAGGTCTGGATCGCAAATTCCATTTGAGGCCTCACGTAGGCGTTCAGCATTTGCGGAAATAGTGATGTCACGAAGTTCTCGAATGCCCTCAGTAAGAGTCCAAGATGTTGACTGGTTCTTTTTGATGCCTTACCAACTTGTCTCGAGCAACCAAGATCGTACTGCACGATCACGCTAAGGTCGTTTTCTTGGGAAGCACCTTGTAACTGCTGGTCCCCAAGTCGATATTCATAGAGAAGCTGATGGCTTATGATTACGACTTTGCACTTCCTCATCTTGAGAGTAGTATCCGATGGTCTAGACAATCGAACTTTTCGGAATATCTGGGCAGCTCACATCAACACTTTCTTCAGCGTCAGCTGACTCGGTCCAACTACTGCGTGCGATTAACAAATTCGCTCTGCGTGACCGCTGTCGGCGGAAGCCGTGCTGCTCAGGCGTGATGATGTTACAGTTTTCCAGATAGCACACCAGTGTATCGACAACTATGGATTCCATGAACTTGGAGAGTGTAGGAAGAAGTGATACTGGGCGGTACTTAAAGCGACCACTACTGCTTCCACCTTTGCGAATCGGGGTTTTATTCCAAGCTTCCATATGGCGGGAACTTGATTCTGGTCTAAGCAGCGCTGGAAAAAGTGAGCTAAAGCTCCTGCCAGTTGGTTTGCTGATGCGTCCAATGCCTCTGCATGAATGGCCTCGACACCCGACGAGCTGTGTTTGCGTAGAGACGTCAGCATTTGCAATACAGCCTCCGCGGTAAAAGTGATGTGGGTTAGTCCTGGCGAGGAGACAACAAAGGTTGGAAGATCGCTTGATGGTAAGACCCTCTGAAAGGTGGGGGCATATTGCATCCGCAGCGCGTTTGCTGCTTCCACAGCCCTACTTTTTGGGGCATCAGACGTCCTGAGTGGAGGAAATCTTAGTCTCACCTTTCGTAGGCTATTTACGTGCTAGTACAGCAGTTTGTGGTTAACACTGAAGGTTTTTGTGATGTAGTGCTGATAGGCGGCTTTGTCTTCTCCTAGCAGTTTAGTGCAGTGGTTACGTTGGGCTACGTAGTTTTCCCACGTTTCTGGTGCTGGAGCTTCTCTGTGCACTCGCCATGCTACGTTGCGTACTGTCATGCACTCTCGAGTTCAGCTCCTAACGAAATAAACCGATGTACACTTTTTGTAAATTTAGTTCTGAATCCTCTGCAATCAGCTGACTGAATTTGTTGACGAATTCGAGCCAGGCGACTTCTGGCGGTTCTTCGGCAAGGAACAACCAGGTTGTAGCGCTGACGAGCTGGGATAATCGATCCTAGATTGTAATGGGTCGCACAGTCTCATCATTCTCATTCCCATATTCCGCATAGCAGACGAAGTTGAAACAGATTACTGCGTGATCACTTCGACCCAACAGGCGTTCTAAAACCAACACACCAATCATATACTCATCGTTGGTTAGCACAAGATCCATCACAGATGGCCTGTTACCTGTTCTGAACTGAATTGTCCTCCGATCGTGGCAGGAGTTTCTACACAATGTACATTGAAATCACCCATGATAAGCGTGTGAGTGTACATTCACTGTAAACTGCACCTTAAAGGAGTCCCTAGGTGGCAGTCGGTTTCGGGTGTAGAGTTAGGAGGGCGGTACACTAAGACAATAAGGCAAGCGTCCCTGCCTTTTAACTGTAACCGGCACCATAGAGAGTCGGGGAACTGCGAGTTTGAATCCTCCACCGCTTCGCACTGTAAGTCACTTCGGTAATACAGGATTAGCCGTCCTCCTTTTCTGAGCCTATCGTTCCAGATCAGTAACATTGTAAACGAATGTATTACGTAGTCAACTTTAGCTAGTGACCACTCAAATTCATGTTGTGGCTGTTGCAGTAGGTGAGGGTAGACGTGATTGGGGTTCCACACAATTCTGTAATCCATTATTAGGTCGTCATGTAGACGCCGATAATGACCGCGGTAAGTTGGTATGGAAGATGGAACAACACTTTGACATGCTTGGTGGCTTTTCGCTGTGAAGCTTCGAGTGCTGCGAGACCATACTTGTACCAGGGCTGTCAGGCCTGGTTTGCGATTCTACATGAAGTCTCACGCACAGGTTTAGGAACTACGATCAGACAGACGGACAAACCGTCCGAACGCCCTCTGCAACATGTTAATGCGTTGGTGAGCCATTTTTGAAGCCTCCGCAGATTGTTCTAAGCAGCCGAGATCAGTCTGGATTAAGGCCCCAAGGTCGCGCTCCTAGGTGACTTCCTCCCGGACATAGGCTCCCAGTTTGTATTTGATATTGGGCTGCCAACGGATGTGGACCACCTTAAACTTAGACGAATTAAACTAAAGCAGCTTGGGGAAAACCAATCATACGCCCCTTCCGGACCTCGCTGAAGTGCGTCGTAATATTCTTGATCGGCGATCGCCCGCCACATCTTAACATCATCAGGGAAAAACAAGAAATGCTAGGCGATCAAAAGCTTGAACTCATTAATCAACACGAGAAACAGACGTTGCCCCTGAACTGATCCCTCTGGAACTCCACATTCAACATAAATCGGATCGGACAGCGCGCTTCAAACTCTAACGAGCGCTTGCCGATTTTGCAGGAAATTCCTGATCCACCCAAGGATAGGATCCTCAACTCCATTTCTTTCGAGTAAGGGAAGCAGAATGCTGTGGTTCAGGTGGTCGGATTTTTTGAAGGATAATTTTAAGGCACCCGTTATGTGAATGGATTGCGAAGCGTACTCCCAAAGCGGATAGCCATTCGTATTAAAGTTACCTTTGTCAATTCGACCACCTGGACCGTAACTGATGATGCAGAATTATATTGGCTATTGCGCGTCCGAAAACACTGCACTCCACGACTGGTTTCGACCTTACCTGATTTCATCCCTTAGAAATAGCAGGCAGCGAACCGGGGCGCATTTGGATTTTTGCCAAATCCTAGTGATCAAATTGATCATGAAGTACTTCAGTGCGAACCGTGGTTCCCAATGAGATCGCATCGCAATCCAACCACACAACATGTGTTGCAAAATGGATATTCACTCAGTCATTAGCCGTTGTGGCATAGATTGCTAGTCGAGATTCGGTGGCTAAACTAGAGTGGTTTCATCTAACCTGAGTGGCTGTTATTTCTACCTGACGAAAACCAAATTACCGTATATTGCCGTGTATAAGCCGAGGAATTTTGGACAATTTTCCATGTCTGTGGTGGGGGGCGTTGGCTTATACAAAGGTCATGCACAATTGGAAAAAATTATATGCACAATCCACCCAGAAATTCACAACACACTTGTGCCTCTATCTTGCCTTAGCACCACTCGTTAGTGACAGACTGTGTCTCAGGCGTAGGTTTGAAGTGCCTTTAGATAGACACATTAAGTATGTGTCGAAAATGCTCGGTATATTGCATAGTTGAATTCCGCGACGGATGGCAATAACATAAACATACTGATTATACAGAATCGAACACCATCACACACAATAATATTGGAAAAAGACATGACAAAACAGCACGTACCGGTAGATTTATAAGTTCACATATGCAAAAGCTGTAGAATGGTATTAAAGTTACTCGAATCCTTCGAACCTAGAATCCGAGTCAAAATCTCCAAACCGTCTCTGGTACTGATCGTCTGTCATGGGGACATGAGGGTGAATATCGTCATCTTCTACTTCAGCGCTTTCGTCATTGTCGTATTCCTCCAAAATTGCATCGTCCTCACTTCCATCCATAGCAATGCCGATGCAGCACCTTTGAATGATCGTACGATATTTTCTGATGGAATATCCAGCCACGCTTCTTTCCCCCACTCTGCAATAGTAACAAGGTCAAACTTTTCACATTGCCACCCTACGTCAACGTTAAATCAGACGATTCCATCCATTCAATCCACCTGGCCCGGGAACTATCTTTAAAGGGCTTATTGAGACAAACATCCAGTGGCTGCAAGACTGATGTAAGTCCACTGGGAATTAAAGCCACGGACGACTTCAGTTCACGACATGGTTTCTCCACTTCTTAGTTCGGTGTGCCGTAAAGGTATCCCAAACCAGCATAGATGCTTACTTTAAAAGGGCACAGCTTCGCTTTCCTCAAACTGTATTCAGCCAATCTATAGTGCCGCTCATGTCCATCCATTCTTTTGCGTGAGCGCGCACAAACACACAGCTTAGGAACTTCTCTCCGTTAGGCAGCGTCTTACGTTTAAAAATAATGGAAGGTGATAAAAGAAAACCATCCACCATCCACCCTAAAAGAACTGTGAATGGTGTCTTCTTGTGTTTTGTCGTCTTTGCAAAAACGGTGTAAGCACCTTTCTGTTTCACCGTGCGATTTGACAGCATATGAATGCAGGTAGGCGTCTCGTCCATATTTCCTATTTGGGACGGTTCAAAGTCGTATTGCTTTCTCAGCTGAAGCACAAAGCTTTGATAAGATTCAAATTTACTGTCCAGTTCTTTCCGTAGTTTCTAGGCTAGCTTTATGCGAGTCCATAGACACAAGTCGAATCGGTTCTTAAAAGGACTGCATCATCTAGAGAAAGTAACAAAATTCACCGGTTTCGATGTCTGGAATACTGAACTTCTAACATTGTAAGCGCCCTGACCTGAATCTTCGTTCACGTAACAATCAACCCACTGCGCCGACACTCCGTAGCCCAATGCGCTAACCTTGCTTCCAGTGCAGGAAACACCTTTCGACATTCTCTCACTTGCTTTTCATGCACCGTGAAATGGCGTGTAGTCATAAAATTGTTGGATTGTTCACCAAACGCGATAACTTTCAATTTAAAGCCAATTGCATATGCATATCGCTTCTGTCCACACATTTTTTTCACTTTCCACGGCTTTGGAAGATCGCGCGAAATGTGGGCACCTTCCCTCTCACCTAGATCGTGTGACGTCGCGTTAGCGCTATTTTGGCTAGCCAATCACAGCGCTCACATATTATGCTTTGCTGGTGCGGTAAAAGTACGTCGCCCCACACCACTCATTCTCACCCGCCGCTCCAGGGCGATTCAGATGCATGAGGCCCCCGACTATGCGAGGCGGTGCCTGGCATACCCTTTCAACTTACCCCATAGTGTCTGGTGTCTTACATTTCGTGTGACTTGACGTCTAATCAATAAACGGTCCAGTGCGGTTAGAAACATTACCCCGACGACTCTAAGCCTCATTAACTGCAATCATAACAAATTAGGGCGCCAGAACTGACCAATAGTAGAGCAGCTTTCGCTTGAGCACACTCAAGTGAGAGCAGGTAGTTATGAATCCAACATTGCGGGAAACAATGTCGCTTCCATTTTGCTGAATGTTCGCGGGTCGACTAATACACCGATTTACGATTTTGGCCAAATTTGACTTTGCAAACTCATACTCTCGGCTTATATGTGGATCGGCTTATGCAAGATAATATACGGTAGTTCGAATCCGATCGTGCGTGCAGTGGGTTCGGGCAGGCAGCACCGAATATCCCTCTGCTTCAGTCGGTTGTGTTTTCTTCAGTTAACGCTTGGTTTAGCAGTGAGAGTAAAGCGAAAACCATCTGCTTCAAATCATCCCGTCATACCGAGGCTTCGATACCACTCGACCAACACCAGCCGGACACGGCCTATGGTTACTACCAAGTCACACGCACTTATGTCGTTTTGACCAGTGATCTTTGGATTACAAACCAGACGATTGAACCTATGGGCCACAGGCCGGCGCGACCCGGAGGAAACCACGTTACTATTGAAAATAAACAGTAATGAAACACAACAGAAATAGTGTAGAATCAAAGTTTCGAAGTGAGCCATTTCACAATTATGTACAAAGACTCCGTATTTGAACTTTGATTGAACCTAGTCAGGTAAGGAAGCTCAACCAAATGTTGTGGGAAGAAAAGGAATGTGAATGAAGTTGTTGTTGGCAAACATGACCTCCGGCGGGTGGTCTTTGTCCAAGAAAATGGACCAAAACAGCATCGAGTGGATCACAATATGCTGGAGAGTGATAATCACAGCTGAAAAGGGAAATAAAATAAATTATGACTAAATGGAGGGCAAAATATTCAATGTGTTGATACTCATTTATGAATGAACGGAATACATGTGCGAATTTCGGTAACTGACATCAGGCCGCTTGCTGAGAATTTAATGTAACTCACTTGAAAGATTTAAACTCTAGAATAGTATTTTAAAGGTTTTTTACGTGGTCCTTTTGGGTTACATTGTACAGAACTTTCAAATGTAAGTTGTGGCCACAGATTGATATAGCACATTGAAACATGAGATCAGGCAATGCGTCGGCTTTTTAAGGAGAACTCCAGTTGTAACTTACTAACTCATCATCGCATCTCAGATAAGGTTATTTGCTTGGATGAATAGCAATTGAGTAGCGCTCAAGCACATGTTGAATTAGGATGCGCTTAGTTGATAGTGTCTTGCCTAAGCGCATTTAGTCATTCTGCGTTTGCATGTCAGAAAATAATCCGGTGGTAGAAGGATTCTATCATGCACAGGCACCTTCCGTCAGATGTAATCTTGCTACTTCAGATAATGTTGCCTTCAAACCAGCATGCTGAACCGTCTAGACGAAATCGCTAAAAGATACTTGTCAGTGCTTTCCATTACTTCGTTACATAACGTACGGAAACAGTAGATATCCATCTATGATACCCTTTGATGACATGATCACTTTCTTCAACTTGATCATATTTTGCGTCTAAGGGGCGAACATTGGAGTGTTACCCTGACTGTTGGCATATCACATTTGATCGAATGTAATGAGGTTCTGTGCCAGAAAATGGATGAGCGTACGTCTCAACCGATAGTGAAACGTTCCTGTGTGTGGTTAGCTCATCTTCCGCATAACAACTAAGCTGTCGAAATAGTTATCAAATAAGGCGTGCTTTTTCCCCGCAGTCAGCTCAAAGCAGCAAAACCCACTCAACGGCTGTCGACGTGGCATTAGCTCTAAAAGTCCTGAGGCAGACGTTACGCCCGAGCGCAGCCGAAATGTGACCAAGCATCATTGCGATCCCCTCTGCTTAACGGCACAAGTTGATGTGTTATCCTGTTCTCTTAGTTTTCCCGCCATACACCCCCATCGGTCTATCAGCTCGTTGGCAGTAGAGGACAAGTTTAACAACCCACTCAGCCTATGATTAGTTTGATCTTGTTGTCAAAACCACAAGAGAAATATTTCCAGATTTCATCGACTGTAAAGACAAAGCAAAGTAACGGAGATTGAACGCTGTCTGTGAATAAGGTAAGTGATTCAGTCTATAAAGTTTCAGTGAACCATTTCCCTCTACAGGATTATGTCATATTCACATTAATCATCGAGTTATGGATGCAAAAAAGTAAGTTATCTAAGGAGGAGACATACGTTTAAGTTACGTGCAGCCGCTGCAAGTAGCATGTGATATGACCCTTATAGAACCCAGTCTTTGTACATTGATGTCTTCAGAGTAAACACTATGCACTTACACTATACACTTACACTTCTGAAATTTTGACTTACACGGTCAGTTCCGTCAAACCAAACCACCGTGAGACTGGAAAGCTAAAATAGGAAAGCAAAACCTAAGGGCCGATCTCAACTTGTTAATGTCGTACATTTATGTTCACTTATATACTAACTTCAGGCAAAGGTTGATTTTAGTTCATATACAATGGCTTAGTTATACCGGTTAGGAAGGTCGAAACTTTGCTTGTCGTCATCCAAGTCGTGGATTATGCAGAAGGAGTTGCCTACGATTAAGCATACATTTCTTTCCATTTCTTCTAGGTGCTTCGACTATACATTTGGGCTGCCTGATCTACATATCGGAATAATTGGCATCAGAATCAATACCAAAATATTAGCACGAATATACCAAAACTTTCATTTAACTATGTCACGTTACGAGTTAGTAACGAATATGGTATACTCGCGGGTCATGGTCTTCGGAGCAAGCGAACTGAATGGTTACATTCTATCCGCAATTTTCCGTAGTTAGCCTTTTAGCTAAGAAGTTATTTTCGTGTGTAAAGTACAGGTAAATAGGGATTTCAGTGGGTAGGACAGTGTTTGGTATCTCCACTTAAAAGTGTAGGTTTTGCGCCGCGTTAACACTTGATGACTGCTTTGTTTCATTGCAAGATAGCAGGAAACAAGTGTGGGCTGGGTGGTGAGCGAGAACAGGCAGCTTTAAGTAATCATTACTATATTTTAGATGAATAGAAGCCAGTGAATTGGAAATATAACTCATCATCATCATCAATTCACCTTCGCTGAGAGTGAGAAACAGCACAGCTAATGGGCCGCAATAAAAATGAAAAAATACCGGAAACTTACGCTACAAAGAATACAAAGAAGTAAGGAATATGTTAAATAACATATTTATACATTTCACATGAGATCGTAATTTCAGGGGAATCCAAAGGGGAATGGGTGGACAAAGGAACTCCTAGCACAAAGGCCATTCTGTTCAGCTCCTCGCCATATCAGCAAGTTAGTCCAACCAAACGCGTTTATCGTCCTTTGGACCCCAGCCAGACAGTCGGGATACCCCAAACGACACTAAAATCAAAGTGAGGGTTTTCACTTCTCTCTACCAAGAAATCGCTTGGCCTCCCCTCCTCCTCTTTCAAACGCACCCCTGGCGTGCAAACAACGCACGAAGCGGGAGTCGGTGTGTTGGCATGCGCAACACTTGGCCCAGCCATGGGAGCCTGGTGCTTCATATAATGATGCTGAGCCGTTCACTCGCTCTGCATGTACCAAATACTCAACGCCGAACACATTTCTCGCTGTCGCGGTGCGCCCAGAAGACATGAGCTTAACTGCGAAAACAGCGATGATCGAGCGTGACCGGCCTCTTTATGTTTGTGGACCTGATGGGCTAGGTTTCCCAAGCGTATAAGAGGGGTGAACGGAAGGCTGCATTATAAACTCTGTCTTTCAAGGCTAGTGTGATATCGCCTCGCCACCATAGGTGGCGGAGATTGGCAAAAGCCCCTCGAGCTTTTGCTATACGGTTCGTGACCTCATCTCCAATTGCACGGGCGCTATTATAGCTGCTCAGGTACTTGTATTACTGTACAACGGCTAGCAGATCATCATCAAGGGTCAGTGCAGGGGTGGGTCCCTGGCAACCTTGGAAAAGTACTTAGCATTTCCAGGGAGCAAACCACAGCCCAAAGCGATTGACACCCAGTGCTAATCGGTCCAGTGTTGCTTGGCAGGTTTGGGAGCTGTCACAAAACAGGGCAATATCATCCGCATAACCTAAGTCATGAATTTGCTCACGAGGTTATAGCTCTACATTTT
Source organism: Dicrocoelium dendriticum (assembly GCA_944474145.2). Lineage (NCBI taxonomy): Eukaryota > Metazoa > Platyhelminthes > Trematoda > Plagiorchiida > Dicrocoeliidae > Dicrocoelium > Dicrocoelium dendriticum. Next base: position 10,372 of record CALYDF020009420.1, read on the forward strand.
GTAGGTGGCGTCCAGGGAACGTTGATTCCATGATTTCGTCAAATGCGAAGTTAAATAGGAAAGGTGACAGAAGGCAATCTTGTCTCACGTTGTTGGTGATACTGAAAGGTGGCGACAGTTTGCCATAAACACTCACTCTGCGCGTACAGCGCTTTGATACTGTTTGCGTATTTGTCAAGCACACCTTATCTCAGCAGACAGTCCGAAACGGCAAACCAATCCACCGAATCGAATGCACATATTATATCAAACAATACGACCAAGATGGATTGCCAATAAACATGGCGGTGTTCCAACAACTGTCGCAAAGTAAAGATGTGGTCGATGCAGCCCGACCTCGAGGAAACCTGGCTTGATTTTCACGGATCTGGCTTTCACGAACGCCAAATTTTAGGGAACGACAGAGGCAAGCAACAAGGAGGAAATTAAGATCAGACTGATCCATCTATGATTGCCGCATTCAGTACGTGAGCCTTCGT
>CALYDF020009421.1:0-10817 GCA_944474145.2 Dicrocoelium dendriticum
AAGAAATTTCCACACATGATGGATCACTGTGTAGAGCTGGTAAATCCGGTTCGAATGAGCGTACAGTGACAATGCTGCGAGAAGATGGAGAGAGGATAGAGGGAATAATCCAAATAAACCAGGAGCACGCACGTCACGCGTGTGTGAGGATAGGTAAAACTCGACCATGGGAAAGTTGGAGAGCAGTATTTCTGGGGGGTTTTTTCCTACAACGGGAAAAAGGCTGTTGACCTCAATGCTGATATATTCAGAAATGTGGAAAGTGATGGACCTGATATTATGATATGCCGTGCACAATGTTACGGTAATGCTGTAGCGACAGAATAACGCGGCAATGAAGCACCATCTTTATTGGCGACAAAACTGAGCACGAAGGAAGAGAACGATTTATACCGGGTATTGCAAAGCAACGAGTATCCAGGAAATTTCCTCAGAAGAAGCCTAAAGAAAACGGTTTGTCAAGGGCAGCGGGAAAAGGTAGCTAAACGTGTAGCGCGCCCTTATATCAAAAACCAGTCTGGACAAACATCGAGATTTCTAGAACCACATGGAATCTTGGTAGCCAACGAACCAACTGGTAGTTTGAGAAGATTACTTTCAAGACCATAGGACAAAGTCAAACAAAGCAGTCAGAATGATGTCATCTACAAAATTAACCGCAAAGAGTGTGACAAACATTACATCGGACAAACTGGAAGGAAACTTTCAGGACGGATCAACGAACACATAATAGCCATACGGAGACACGACCCGCGTTCACTGGTTTCAATGAATGTACATCAAGAAGGCCACCATTTTGACCTAGCGAACGAAACGATCCTAGCCCGCAGAAATTCGAGGCAAGCTCGAAACTTCTAGGAAGCGTGGTATTCTACAGACAATTCGTTGAAGCAACGCGTGGAACTAGATGCCATATATGCAGCGCTCCGGATGAATGATCACCGAATTAGTAGACTAAATCTAACGAAACAGAACGCCGGACGAGGGCGTCGGATGACGAGGACAACTGAAGAGATACGCGCGCGTTCGCTACCAGACAAGAAGCAGAGCTCGAGTTCGATGTTCATATGCCTGTCGAACGATGCAAACTCAAACTGACAGCTAGAAGATAGATCACTCACACTCATTGACGCTTCGTACCGCGCAGCCTCGCTACATAAACGCACACTGACAATGTCACCTCAAGTGGCATCGAAACGTTTGCAGCCAAACTGCCGAGCTCAGCGAACACTCAGACCACTGAGTGAAAAAGCCGGGCTACCAACGTTTGCTTCTATGTCCTTAATAATGTTCACGTTAATGAAATGGTTGAAGAAGTTCAGCATTATCATATTTCCGGACTCGAAAATCCCGTATTACATGATTACCAAGTTGGGAATATCGCAGCAAATGCCATCAAGTTCTTTGAAAATGGAAGTCGACCACAGTTCATCGCATGTTAACCTTTGGACGTAGCAGAACCCCCACCGTGACATTACTGATCTCCAGAAGTAAGTTTATAATATCCGATAATCTAAAGGATTTTTCGCAACAAATTGGGAATATGACTGCCCTATTCCGAACCGAACTAACCTAAGGGAATAATAAATACTACTTTTCGGAATATTCCACTTTGCTAAAATGCAAATCGATTCCATGCATTCGCACTGGTTCCAATCCTTCGTACCTTATGAAGGCGGATTCAGTTAAACAAATGGAACCGAGCATGAAATATTCAGTGAAGTACTATTGAATAACGGTTCCATTCTCCCAACAGTTTCGTGTCTAGCTTTTCCTCTACCTGCGCATTTGGAGCACTTTTGATTAATTACGCATGCAGAAGTACGAGTGTCGCACAAGTAGAGAATACCTACCCAATGGATTCATGAATAAACAAGATAGAACCAACTTAAGTGCGATCACATACCATATAATAGTCACTGACCACCAACTCGAGCAAAAGACTGCTTTTGAGATCATGTGTAAAGCACACACACCAGCAGAACCATCGGCGGAGTGCGGGACTAATTGCGATATGCATAAGATTAACAAATCCGAACCAAAGAACCAGGTTTAAGCGCTGCAGCTCCCATGGCCATAATCCTAACGCGAGGTGCCGGACCAAACCTATCAATTCCATGTGCTTTCCATCACATGATCGTCAAAAGCACATCGATCGAATCGAGTCGAATGTTTTTGAGCAGTTGTGCGCACAAATGATTTTGTCAGCTTTCTACCGTTTATTTATGCAGTCAGCCCGAGGATGAACAAGTCTAACACTATTTGTTAGTGGTGGGGGATTTTATTAGGTTTTCGCGTAGGTTCGTCGCAGTTAGACACAGGCAGACGGCTACGACACATCCAGAATAGCGCTAGACGGCAGTTTCGTCCTATTGGGACTAGTCAGTAGCGACCACATGACGAATCCTGCCGGATTCGAACCCACAACCTTACGCTTGCGAGTCAGCGACTGTTGTCACCGAGCCATGGGCGAAGGCAGCGGACTGCCATGACTGAGAACTAACTGTGACATGGCGCGGCTCATCCTCCACTGTCTTGCATGTTATGAATTTGCAGAGGACAGGGCTGGCCGTCCAGCGCCTTTCTGGATGTGTGGTGGCTGTCTGCTTGTGTCTAACTGCGACGAACCTACAAGGAAAGATAATAAAAAACCCTACCACTGACAAATAATCAGTAGTCGCCTTAGCAGCTTACATGCCACCTCGATTGGTGGCGGCTTGCAAAGGAAGTCGTTGCTCTGGGGGCCAGCCTTGTCCTCTGCACATTCATAACATGCAAGACAGTTTTGGATGAGCCGCGCTATATTGTAGTTAGATATTAGTTATGGCGGTCCGCTGCCGTCGCCCATGGCTCGGTGACATAGGTCGCTGACTCGCAAGTGTAAGGTCGTAGGTTCGAATCCGGAAGGATTCGGCAAGTGGGCGCTACTGACTAGTCCCAATAGGACGAAACGTCCGTCTAGCGCTTTCCTGGATGTGTAGTGGCTGGCTGCCTAGGTCTAACTGCGACGAAACTACAAGAAAAGTCTAACACTTTCCTCGATGTGTGGTGCCTGTCTGCTTGAGTCTAACTGCGACAAGTCGTCACGGAAAGTGAAAAACAGTCATTTCCTCATAAATCATCGCTTGTGTGTTGGTTGGCGATCTAAACGTCCAAGTCGGAAAATTGTCCTCTGATGAGCATCATCTGGGCGACCAACATGGTGTAGGCTCCCGTAACGAAAACGATGAGCGATAGCTACAGCTGTGTGAAGATGCTCGCCTCTCACGAGCACTAACTTTTGACACAGTACCTGTGGAAGCGTGACTTGGCGGCCATCAGCCTAGGGCCAGCCATGGACGCAAATCGATAATATCGCGATCAGCTACCACTGGATTGGCTGCTTCCAAAACTGTCGCTCGATTTGGAGCAGGAGCGTGGACTGTGACCACGCAGTTGTCTGCGCCGACGTCCGGGTGCGTTTCGGTGAACGTCCGAAACGTCGATGTGACCGGATTATCACCAGCGAGCTGGCGAAGTCAGAGGTTCTGAATGTGTATCAAAGTGCGAGGACATCTAGGCTGAGTAAGCGCCAACTGCACAATGTCGAAGATCACTGATCACATATCCTTAAAAAGTTACTGTTAGCAGGCATGTCTTCATGTGGCAAAGCAAATTGCCAAACTGGACATTGGGTCTCTACACAGTCTCTGGAACTTATGGATGCTCGCCGACGTATTCTGGCTGGAAGTGAATACAATGAGGCTCGCAAAAATCTCAGGGTAAAACTACGTGCTAGCCTGAAGAAAGACCGCAAAACTTATGGTCTCATCGTGCCTCTGAGATGGAAACAGCGGCTACCGTTGGTAGTCATTGTAAGTTATTCCGTCTGATACGATAAACAGGCAGTAGGAGACCTGGTGTTAGCGAGACCATACGCGACGAGAGTGGGAAGCCGATCCACAGTTTGTCAAAACGCTTGGAGGGTTGGTCTGAACATTTTGCAAGACAATTTAACCAAACTGAGATATGGGTTGCTTTTTCGGACATTGAGCTCTTCTATCTCTGTGCTGTCTCCTTGGATCTGCCCTCACGCGCAGAAGTCAAACGTGAGATCAAGCTGTTGCAATTGCAAAAGAACGCAGGGGCAGCTAGAATTCTACTAGCCCTCTTCAAATTCGGGAGACCTGCACTAATTGATGATTTACACGAGCTGCTATTGAAACTTTGGGAGCTGGACACTGTCCCGACAGACTGAAACCGCTCCGTTATTGCCCCAATTTTCAAGGGAGAAGAGAGGCTCCCGTTTGGAATGCGGCAATCATAGAGCGATCAGTCTGATTCCGATTGCCACTAAATTGCTTACCTGTCACTCTCCACAGACTGACTGGCACTCGCGAAAGCCAGATTCGTGAACAGCAAGCCAGATTTCGTCGAGGTCGGGGCTGCATCGACCACATCTTCACTTTGCGTCACTTTTGGAGCACCGCCATATTTATTGGCGATCCACCGTTGTCGTGTTTCTTGACATAAAAGGTACCTTCGACTCAGTCGATCAGTGTGCCCTTTGTGACTGCCTGCTGAGGAAAGGTGTACCTGATAAATACATAAACGTTATCAGAGTGTTGTAAGCGGATAGTTCGGGCAGAGTGAGGGTTTATGGCAAACTGGCACCACCTTTCAGTATCACCAGCGGTGTGAGACAAGGTTGTCCGCTGTCACCTTTCTTCTTTAACTTCGCTACTGACAAAGGGAAGGGAACAACGTTCGCTGGACACGACCTAGAAGGTGGGGAGCTACTTTCCGGTGAGCGACTTCTTGACTTAGAGTATGCGGACGATATTGCCCCAATCTGTGACAGCTCCCAAACATGCCAAACAGCTCTGGCTGTCAATCCTTTTGGGCTATGCTTTGCTCCATCGAAATGCAAAGTACTTCTCTAAGATTGGCAGGGAGCCATCCCAGTGCTAATGCTTGATGGTGATCTGCTCGAAGTCGTTCTGGAATTCAAGTAGCTAGGCAGCTATGTTAGCACCCGTGGGATTGAGGATGAGGTTACGAACCGTATAGCAAAAGCTCGAGGTGCTTATGCCAATCTCCGCCACCTGTGGTGCAGACGCGACATCACTCTCTCCCTGAAAGGTAGAGTGTATAACGCAGCCGTCCGTTCAACCCTCTTGTACGCTTGTGAAACCTGTCTCCTCAGGTCGACAGACATAAAGAGGCTCGTCATATTCTATCATCGCTGCCTTCGCAGCTTAGCTCATGTCTGGTGGGAGCACCGCGTGAGAAATGAGCTTGTTCGACGTTGCGTATTTGGTGCAGGATGAGCGAGTGAACCGCTCAGCATCATTATATCACGCACCAGGCTCCGATGGCTGAGCCACGTGTTGCGCATGCCAGCACACCGACTCCCGCGGCGTGCATTGTTCGTGCGTTTTGGGTGCGCTTGGAAGAGGAGGAGGAGGGGGGCCAAGCAATGACGTGGTCGAGAGAGATGAAAACCCTCACTTCGAAACTGGCGTCGGTTAGTGCATCCCGACTGTCTGGCTTGGGTCCTAAGGACGGTGAACACGTTTCGTTGGACGCACTCGCTGATATGGCTTGGAGCCGGCCCCAATGGCATTTGTGTTGTGATTTCCTTTGTCCATTCACCTCCTACTTAGCATCCCCGTCACTTGTTAGGCATAATATAACTCTCCTTTTACGGCACGATAGCCAGCTGTTAGCTCTCCGGAATGATGTCCATCCGTTACTGGGGACTCAGCCGGCATGGCACTGTTCGTTTTCCTTTTCTTATCTTTCGTATTGCGGCACAATAGCTGAGATGTTTTCCACCTGTAGCTAACATGTATAAGGATGATGCTGATGCGTTTCTCTCTGGGATTAAGGATAAATGGGCATATTTACACGGAGCTATGTGCTATGCGCTATGCGCTATTAAAGATTGAAAAACCATGCAGCAGGTCCTGCCTTTGTACGCTAGATGTTGTTATGAGACACGGACACGATCAAAAAGTCACGATGGCGGCGGGCGGAAGACAGGCGTTTATTCAGTATAGGGTAGCCTATTTAAAAGAAATAAACACTGTTAATCTTCGAGCCTTCTCAGTGGGTCTTCTGTTTTCCGGTTCACCTCATTGGTCGCGTTCCTCTTTTATTTCATTGGGTTATGTTATTCCTCTTCGGTCGCTGTCTCGCGCAATGATCACGTCTTTCGTGCTTGGCATCTGATTGGCCGTATTTCTTTGGACCGCTCATATTTGGCCTTGCACTCTGAAACATGCCGTTAATAGCGATTCTCGAGTTGCCAGTGCGCCCTTTATGTTCTATTGTCCAATCCGGTTTGTCGGGTTCTGGATACGTGTGCCACTCGTGATTCGCTGTCCAGCCATCGCTGTGTCTCCCGGTGGGTTCACGCGTTCTCTCGATCGAACTGATCTGCTGACTCCGGTAACCTGCGCTTAGGTGGTAAGGTCGAGCATACTGGACCGGTTTCCTAAACCCCGTTACAGATGTGACTGGTCGTGGGTGTCCGACTGCCGATCAGTCAGGTGTATATTGAGTTAAACATAAATATTTTCTTCTTGACAATGCCAGGCACGCCTTTATTGGCATCATCATGATAAATAGACAATGAATAGTCAGAAAATGGATGAAAAGGTCACAAGTACACCAACAACAATAGATCTATATATGCATGTGTATTCGTACGTAGGTGCACATGTGCGTAGCTGTTGAAAATTGTACCCATGGAATTGCTAGAACACAAGCTTGCAAAGAGCACACTTTTCGCTAAGTCTCATTAGGCGTCAAAAATTATAAACTTAAAGTTGGAAAACGATGGATTGTTGAAGCGCGGTAGAGATTGGTGTGGTCAGAACAAGGCAAAAATTGAGCTGTCTTGGTCAATCAATCGGTCGATCTACGCAGGCAGCAGCGTGAGCGGGAACGAATACACACCTACCCACGAGACTGAGCACAGGCCTTGAGTGGTTGGGGGACTCACTTATCATCTTATCGCTGGCAGTGTGCGGAGTGAATGCTCTTTTGAAGTACGTCAGCCGCAGTGCCGAAAGAGCAATTGAACAAGCGCCTGCTGTTTGGGTAGCTCAGTTGTGTTAGTCTGATCACAATGGCTTCGGCAGTCCAAAACATTGGTTTCCTAAGCTCATTGGATTAGCGTTTTAGCACCAGCTAACATTCTTTGAAAGCAATGACAGTCCTAATTTGGTGTCCACCTTCGACCAGGTGTTGTAGTTTAGTACTCTTGATGCAACTGGCAATACCTTTCTACAATGCTTTTGGAAAATGGTCCGCTATCCGTTTAGACCAGGGATGTCCAAAGTCCGGCCCGCGGGCCAGATGTGACCCGGGTTAACATTTCAACTGGCCCCCAGCCTCATTATGAAATAATAAATTCAGGCTTGGATTTGTTGTTCCCTTCAGACGAAGTATATACATTGAACAAATAAGGAAGTTACGAGTTCACAGTTTGATGGCGTCAGGTCCTGGGACAAATCAATGAGGTACTATTGTTTATTCTTAACAAATAGGAAAGTCAATCTAGCAGTTTTACTAAAGGGGTCCTAACTAAATAAAAATGGAAAAGACCTCAAGATCTCAATTTCACCATTCACTTACGATTAAAAAAATTAGGACATATTTCATTGTTTTATTATCTTAATGTCAGACTGAATACGGCCTGACATATGTTTACCTCACAAATTGTGGTCCCCTTTGCGAAATGTTTGGACACCCCTAGTTCTGCAAGGAAATTTCTTTTCGATATTTCTCATCAGGCTAATATATATATATATATATATAAATGGTTAAAATCGTGACAGGCTAAATTGGCAAGTCTAGGGTTGGTCAAGTCCAAACAAGCTGCTTTGGTATTCGATCCTTTGCAATCGATTATAAGAGCTAAGCCCACACGTATACACACATGTTCACAATACAACACACCACGGTTCAGCTTCCGATGGGGTGAAAAGGTCAATTTCGGAGGTCGAGGCGGGCGGCGAGTCACAGTGAAATTCTGGCCAGGCTAAACGTAGCTTTTGAAATAGCATCCTCTGCTAACATAATTCTGGTTGCATCAACCAAATTGAAATAGCCTCGGCCGTCATGAGTAGTCGCCTTTTAACTCCTTTTGGGTAGTGTTTCGGCACAACGTATAAAACTTTAAAAGCCTCTGTCTTCACGACTTGGTGCCCACTCTGGACTAAATCTTCCAAAACAGCTCTGTTGGTCCTTTTGTCTGCGTGCTTCCATAACGCTGCTGGGTAATATTATGCTATCCGCTTCGCCAAACGTCTGATTGTGTGTCCGTGGTATCTTACACCACCGGTGCAAGTAGATTGATAAAAGATTCGGACTGGACCTGGAGACGAGCCTTAAGACGCTGGGTTATAAACGGGGCAGTTTCAGCCATAACGTGCGGATAGGCAGCAGCGAAAGACTTGGCCACTGAATTTTGGAGTCTTCTGTTCAGTCACTCAAAGGGGACATCTCCGCTAGAAGGAACAGTAAGATAAACATCCTTTTTGGCACAGTCACGATAGTTTGTTTTTGGTCACGGATCACAGCGTGTCTCCGAATAAATGGGACAGGATAACCGTTATCTTGTAGTGTCCTAAGGATAAAATTCTTTTCGATTTCCAAAGTTTCAGGGCTACAGATTATGCCTGCGCGATAATACAGGCAACGCACTAAGTTTCCTTTGTACTTTAGCGGTACAAAACGACGAATATGTGTGTACTGGTCTATCCAGGTGGGCTTTCGGTAGACACTTCTTTGGAGTGTGCCGTTCTCTCGTCTGCTTAGCAATATGTCCAGAAATGCTATCAATCCTTCATTTTCAATTTCGCTTGTAAACTTTAAACTGGGGTGCGCGTTATTGAACTTATCTAGTAAATGAGCAACGTCGGCATGTGAATCACAGACGATAAAGGTATGATCCTTGTACGTCCAGTAGGAATGAAGAGACGCTATAATTGGTCAGCGGGGACCGCGTTCAAGTTTGGAAAGGATAATATCAGCCATCAACGGACCTAGCGGTGACCCCATTACAACCATCGATCTGTGTAGAATAGCAGCTCTCAAATAAATATTGCCTGTCCAAGCTACATCGTAAGATCAGTTCCCTCAGTCTAAGTACCGGGATACCGATATCTATATGATTTTCTGTCATGTAATCACAGATGAAATTGACTGTCTGGAGTAATGGAACGTTTGTAAAAAGTGACGACATCAAACGAAAACAACAATTTCCCGTCTACGCTCAGTTGTTCCAACCGTATAACAAAATCGAACGAAAACTTTTAAAGCATGAATACGCAAGACTTTACGTACCGCCTCTAACAATTCCACAATCCATTTCGCAACCGAGTGGAAGCCGGAGGCAGACATATCGATAACAGGGTGCAGAAACCCGCAGTTTGTGAACTTTAGGCAATCCATAGAGCCAAGGTGGATGTGATCCGATAGGAGTTAAGTGATCAAATAGCGCGGCACTTCTAATAATAGAATTTCTCAATTCTTTCAATGAGCTCGTGATTGTTGCCTTAACTTGTAAAGTTCTATCTTTCCGTACTGGGTCGCGCATGAACTAGCTAGTGTCTGGAATAATTGCATGCAATTTTGAGACGTAGTCCGATTTATCCATCAATACCCATCCTGCTCCTTTACCTGGCCTGGAAATGATCAATTCAGGATTCGATCTCAATTTTTTGATAGCATCCCGGTGCCTTCTAGACAGTACGTTAGAGGGCTTCGTTTCGTGGTTCATGTACTGGTGGCACAGGTGTACCAATGTGGTTTTGATGTTCCTAGCAAGGGGCAAAATGGGAGTCAATCTGGACATTGGGTGCATTAGATTTTCAAACTGGATCTCTAAATTAACTCGTCCATGACGTGGCTGCAAGTAACAAAATTTCGGACCGAATGCTAACGCCTCAAGTTGCCATTGATTTAATTGTACGCTAGACAGGTTGTAGACATATCTTTGCGGTTGTGTTGAAAAGGTTGTTTCTGCTGGCGTCGGCTGCAGGCTTCTCAGCAGCTTAGTGTACTTCCTATCATCCGCCTTTGAGCATATTTGTTCCGTGAATCGTTTGAATGACTCCCGGTGATTTGTATCAAGCTCATCCACACTAGTTTGAAAAAGCGAACGAAGGCGCTCCAGCTCTGGAACCTGTGATCTCGCTGCATTTTACAGGTTTTGTGCATAACATTTTAGGGTCTTTGACGTTGGCTGGACGCGACTTCGCTTGAGTGACTTCCAGTAAGATTTAGGCTATTGCTTGCGTTGCAAACATTCCTGTACAAATTGAATTTCTGTCTTCGTCTCAGCAAGTCTGGAGTTAAACTTCAAGTACTTTTAACGCTGCGGGCGGCTTGCTTCTTTTCACTTCGTGAAATATGCCCATAGAGATAGCAACACACAACTCAGCGAAGAAATTTCTTTTCGATATTTCTCATCAGGCTAATACATATATAAAACTGATTAAAATCCTGAGAGGCTAAAATAGCAAGTTTAGGGTTGGTCAAGTCCAAACAGGCTGCTTTGGTATTCCATCCCTAGTTTAGACAGACGCATAGCCGTATGTCCGACCTACCTCAAAACACAGATGCATGTAAATCTATGTAAATACAAGGAAACTGTTATGCTTGTGGGGATGCCTCTTGATATAATTGCGCAATTGCTTGATTGTCGCTGGCACGGTTGGTGCACGCCTACGATGACGACTTGTAACGCTGGCCAATAGAATGGAGCTGAGCTGACCTGATGACGCTAGCTTAGCCGGTGAGACAGAAAATTGAGAGAGCGTGTG
>CALYDF020009422.1:0-10819 GCA_944474145.2 Dicrocoelium dendriticum
CGTCCATTTGATTCCATAAGCATATTTGCATGCATTGCGCAAGGAATCAGCTGTACAGCAGTATGTCAAGATGGGACAAATGTCCTGACACACTAGGAAACACTGGTTGAAATTGAACTTCAAACCGTGGTCGAACCCGCGTCCATTTTCACCGCTTGTGATTGGGTTCATGTTATGTAAGGCGTGATGAAGTGCCTCGCATGTAGGTGTCATACACTTTCAGAGTAAGATGAAGCGTCGTATTTTTAATGCGACGGAGCTCTAGGGTCAGTCGCCTTCGAGGTTTGCGAAACTTACTCTTATAACCCAAGTCACTAGGGTCTGCCTCATGTGCAGCAAACTCTGCATTCTTCTCCGACACCAATGCGCTAATCGTCACATTGTTCTTATCCAACCAATCAGGCCGCTTACAGTTTGCGCGCCCGATGGTCTCCTCGGCAGCAGCTGCCACCTGATCGCGAATGTGGTGCCACAGGTCGCCCACTGTGGCTATGCAGTCCGCATCACACAGGCGTGCAGCCATTGCCTTCTCCAGCTCAGTACGTTTCGCCACAGTACCGAGGGTGAGAACATCAATTTTACGCCGATTCACGGCGGGAGTGCAATACATAGATTTACGAAAATATATGTACAGTTTGGTCCGCACCAACTTGTGATCAGTGCCACACTCAGCTCCACGCAGTACACGTGTCACGCGCACTTCACGCATATCACGCTGACGTACGATGGCATAGTCGAGCAGGTGAGCGTGACCACTCCGTGGGTGTGTCCAAGTTGCTGTATCACTCGCACTCAGTGCAAACCGAGTGTTCGTGATCGTCAGGCTGTGAGTGGCACACAGTGAGAGCAGCTTGTCACCTTTCGCATTCGCATGAACCAATGCCATGCGAACCGATAACATCTGTCCACGCTGATGCATCACACCGAACGCGCGCATTGAAATCACCCAGCAGAAATAGTCGGTCGCTCCTCGGCACAGACCGTATCACGGAGGATAGCTGTGTAGAATTGCTCACGCGTGTCATCAGGATAACACATGATCGAACCGTATGTGCTTATAAAGATGGCAAAGTTACCTCTTCCGAGTCGCAGGCGAACAGTCATCAGTCGCTCGCTGGTGCCTGTTGGTTCACCCACCAGCTGGCCATGGAGGCGATCGGATATTGCCAATCCGACCCCATGATCATGTGGTGCTGAGGCGGCATTGCCCACCCAGTAAAATGTGTAACCAGCATTCGTTTCGTGCAACTTACCTTGCTCAGCGAGCCGAGTTTCACTGAACGCCTTAATATTGATGTTGTAGCGCGCCACTTTCATCGCGACCAGTGCAGTGCGTTGCTCGGGGCGCTCGCTGGAGTTCCGGTCCAGTAGTGTGCGCACGTTGCAGCACCCGATGCTGAGTGCTTTGCGCGCAGGCCTACGATTGCATTGGTGGGCAACCGCACGCGAGGTGGTCGTTGTGCTTCGGAGGTTTGCTTGAGGGACTCCACCCGGAGCCTTTGGCTCAATAGCCTGATCCACAAGGCAGTGGGGAGCAGATCCAGCTCGGGAATGTAATTGCAGAGACAGATTGGGATGTGCTTCTCGGGCGTCACACGCAGCCTTGGAAGTACTGGGACGATTTATATATATTTTGCGACCGTAGTAGGATACACCTACGACCGCGGCCAGACGGAGTTGGGTTTTGGCGGGTTTGCACCAATTTGACCAGTGGTTGCCTGGCTTGAGGCGGGCAGTAGCAAACCATTGAACAGCCAGTGGTGCCCTCGCACCATCAGAGACAATACGTGGCGCTCGTGCTCTACGCCAATCGAGCTGTGAGCTTATAACCCGTAGACCTGTTGTCTCCCATGGCTAGGTTTTACGGGAAGAGGGCCATCGACCACTTCCTAACCTCCGAAGAGGATGGACTAGGATACTGGCAGGGCGCCCACACCTGACAAGAGAACGACTCGGGTCCTCAGCCAAAGCCTTCGATGAAATGAACACCCGAAAGACAGTGGGTCTAGCACATGGTCAGTTCACTGACTCATGCGGATTGGTGTCCTGGATCTTAGCAGGAAGAAGGGCGAAACCCAACTCCCACCCAGCGGTCGCCACGAGGAAGCGCCCAGGACATTAGCCAATAGTATCGGCAATGGGTACATCGTCTGTCGGGATCTAGCCATCACCAGCCTCAGCGCACCATAGGTTCTCCCGCCGATGAAATAAAGTAAATCGGATAATACATACACATATGTTGGCATAACTCTCCCCTAAATTAGCATATGAAGTTGGTTAGCTACGAATCTGCGATTATTAAAAATGTCCACAGTTTACTTAAAAATGCTGCGAACGCAACAAAGTTACCGAAGCTAAGCGCAATTAGCGTAAGCACCGTGGCCAGTTAATAGATGATTTTTCTGGGAGGCAGAACAAATCATAAAGCAAAATGAAATTTAGCCAGCTTAAAAAGACCTAGTTTAAGTGTAAGTTGGTTTAGCCCAACTGCGGTGAAGAAACATTCATTAGCCTCTGCATGGGTATATATATATATATATATATATATATATATATATATATATATATATATGATGTTGCATTCTTGATGCTTCTTCACCGCAGTTGAGCTAAACCAACTTACACTTAAACTAGGTCTCTTTAAGCTGGCTAAATTTCATTCCGCTTTATTTGGTTTGTTCTGCCTCCCTGAATAATGTTTTATTAACTGGCCACGTTGCATACACTAATTGCGCTTATCTTCGGTAATTTTGTTGCGTTTGTAGCATTTTAAGTAATTTGTGGACATTTCTTACTTATCACGGATTTGTTGCTAACCAACTTACTTCATATGGCAATTTAGCGAAGAGTTATGCCACCGTATCTGTATGCATTATTGGATTTATTCTATTTCAGCTTGTCGTTTAAAGTGAATGGCTGTTGTTTGATATCCCTGGTATGGTTGCGCTTGGTGTATATGTTGACAAGGTGCCTACCTGTCTATTACCCACTACATCGTTCATACTGTCTCCAGGAGACAGTTGGTCGTTGCTGGAGGGGACGGGGTGCACGGTTCTTGTGGCCGTGCTAGGCTCAAAGAGCGGTTCCATGCACTCAGTGTGGAGCGGACTACGGTCCAGCCACCGCCTTGTGTGCGGTTGATTCCCCAAATACAGCGTGCTTGTGTTTGCCTGTGAAGGAGTGTGGGCCGGCTCCGTTGATGAAACGTGGTTTCCATCCGCATGCCTCCCGGTCTTATTCCTTCGGGTTTACACTGGATATGGGGTATGTGGTTGAAGCTGTGGGTGGTGCAGCGCAAGCCACCCATTGTCCCTGTATTAGCACAGGCGTCCTGTGGCTTACCACAGTGACAAGCAAATCCGAAACCGGATGCCGCCAAACATATATATATATATATATATATATATATATATATATATATATATATATATAAATCAGTCAATAATATATAAGAAGAGTTTTTCAAAGCCATGCATATTTAACTGGGAACAGGTATATGTACTTAGATATGTTAAACTAATGAAGAATCAAAACGAACACCTTTCGTTCTTTCCACACGTCGTGTTTTTCAGTTATTTTTTCAGCTTTAGAGTTAGTGCTTTTGATGTCTGGATTGCTTGCAGACTTATATGCATTGTTTCTACTGTAACCGGTTTCCAGTTTTTGTTGCGAGTGCTGTGAGCCATCGGCATATTTCATCTCTCCTCAACTTGGAAGGCGTACGGGACCAGCAATTGATGGCCTGAATGTTAGTGATTGAATGCTTTATCAACAGGTGGTCGACTGAGCCCCACGCGACTTCTTCCAATGCAGCTCTGAATGGACAAATAGGGCGCGGCGTGGTAATCGCCACCAAACATGCGCAGGACGTAACCAAGCCATCTCAACTGGCGCAACGGAACAAGCTCATAGAGCGGTAGATCCACCTTGTCAAAGACGCATTGTCTGACATCATGATGCCAACTGAATTGCTCACATACACATATGGTGCAGTCAAGTGTGTGTCGGTCAGTCGAACTGCCAAGCAGCTTTGAACCATTCGCGACTACCTTTCACGGAATATGCTCTAAAAAGCTTGTGGACGGTCTCCTCCCAGTTCGGCTGACATACTCGCTATCGCAGATGTAGCGAAACGCGTACCTCTAGAGTGTGGCCTGTCCAGGTGCGATTTAAACAGCATAAAAATGCATAAAGTCAGTATCGTAATAACGCCTTTTTATGGATTGACGGAGACGGTAACATAATCTCCGGTAATTTTCGTCGCCTTTGTATAATAACGTCACGAACAGTTTCTTTTTGGAAACGTCGAGCACCTGTCCGTTCCTGGTTTTCGCGTTAGCGTTGGTCGTGCTATGAACCTTAGGATATCCGTTTTCACGTGATGTTGTGGAGACGCATTGTAGCTGACACTCAATCATATCATCAGCGTATATCTGGCGATCTCCAGCAAAAGTGTTACGAGGCAGAGCTCTTTGGTACTTCACAGAACAGAAACTTGACGTGCTATCCTGTCCAGGCAAGTTTGTAATATGTATCATTTGGGTATCTGCTTATACTAACATAAAAAAAATTGAAAGGCACCGGAATATTTGTTTACAGCTGTAATTCTATCACGGAGGGACAGCTGTTTAGAGCCAATAGTAAGTGTTATGCTCGCTCGGCGACGCCTACAACAAAGAAAATGTCATCAATGTAAGTGCTATAGCCGCTATCTAAAATGGGATATGAAATGAACCGGATTTTTGTCTCTACAGGGAATACATGGTAGGTAAACGGCGGCTGCTCCGCAGCACGACATCTCACAATTCAATGGCCTACTGTGCGCATGCCCACCGAAATTGTTTTTGCTACTTCTAATAGCTTGGCTGCATCCGAGTTGAACCGTTCAAGTAAAATGGCTACGCAGATTCTTTAACGAGCCTATAGAACTTACCGTGTACGTGAGCAGACATCGATGGACGTGTGTATGTGGTACATTGACATGCAACAGAAAGTTAACTGCATTAAACATGTGGAAGAGAACATCATTTCGAGGATACTCGCCGTTGCTTTCGCAAGGCGGACTGGGATTCTAACCAACCAGTTTGGCCCATAAGGTGATGAGGGTTAGGTCAGGTCACGGTAATTTCCAAGGACGAAAATACGCTCCCGTCTAACGAGCGTCCTGTTTCTTGTACCGGGAAGCAAACCAGTGCCTCCAGTACTGCGATTTCTGAGTCGTCTTCCTTCCCTATGCAAAAGAAATGAAGCAAGACAAAGGAAAATAAATGAAGACCTCCATTATGACCACGCTGCTAAAATGCTATCAAAGGGGATGAAGGGCTAGTCTGTGTAAAACAAATACCCTAAACCAATCTTCTAACTATGTTGCCTACTGCGTATCAACAACGTACAGCTAACAGCAGTTTGGCGCTCCTCTCACTAGCGTCTATCTTAAGGAATCTCAACACAGTTGATCACAAACCTGAGTTGCGGTCCGAACAGGTGCCACTGTTCCCAGCCGCGTATCACATCTCGTAAGATCTTGAGCTTAGCACATGGGTGGCCCAACTACTCAACTTCCCAGGTTAGGTTGACCAGCGAATCCATTTCCTGCCCGTGGGCCCGTGACCGATTGGACAGGGTGTCAGCTTTGCAACCAGGTGGTCGTGGGTTCGAGCCTGTGTTGGCGATCGCGCGGCCCTCGCGGTATTCTTAGCCCTTGCGCGACTGTTAATGGTTTCTTGGCAGCGAATCGTCGGTATGGCGTACTGCTGATGCCTTTTTATTTCCCGCCATTAAGTCCACTATTACCCTTCTTCAAGACACCCATCATTTTAGACCCAGTACATGGAACAAGATCCTTCTCGGTAAACAGTGAGCAGACAAACATAGCACTTGTCCACAGTAGCACAATTTATTCTATCTTATTTCTTCATCTAAAGAAGCATCCTGAGCATTACCGCTTAGTGCTTGTCTATCTAACTCATCTTTACAGACAACATTTGTCAACCGATGTCGATTTTCTGTAGATGACGATGATCATAGATTTGTAAGCCTCATGGATCATCAGCCTCAAGGCTCCAAGCCTCACGGTCACAGAGCGAACGAGCCCCACTCGAACCGTGCAAATCTAATCATTAAGAGTTACACACATTTCATCTCGCTGACATGAACGTCCTAGTTTCATGAAGATATTATTGGCCCTCGTTTTACGTGAGCTAGTTTTAAGTCATTCGCTTATCACTACCAGTTCGGTTATTGACTCATGACGCACCGGTAAAGAAGTGGAGAAATAAAGGCGTCAGCAGTACACCGGTACTTTGTATCTACGCTTTGCAGCCACGCGACCACCACAATGTGCACACGGGCTACGGCTACTGCGTTGTCGCACGCATCTGTACGGATTCAAACTGGCGATCTCTGGATTAGTAGACATGTGTCTTTAACCCGTAGGTCATTTCTCGAACACGATGCACCGGTAGCAGGTTAAATTAACATTACCATTGTACTTTTTAATTACTGTCTGGCCACATTATTTTCAGTTTCTGTCTCTCCATTAAGCAAGTGAGCGCTCCTTTATATACACGGAAAGTGTCGACCAGCATGCTCTAGCTGATAGTTCTCTATTTTCTTTTAAGGGATCTCTGTTACTGCCATTTTATTGGTCACAGACCATGTATTCCGCGAAATAATCAGACACCTACAATCTTCCTACCACAATCGTTATGTTTTATCTGCTAGTCCATCCATCTTGTTGTCCAGCTTTTGGTAATGACTTACCTTTGTCTGTCTCACTTTTATCATTTTTGCCGAAATACCTTTCATTCTATTACAATCTGATTTCACAAACTTCGACACTTATTTGTTAAGCGCTCTGTTTAGCCACTACCTTGTCGTAGTAAGGTCTCATTTCTTTTATAACTAATTGTATGTGTTCAATACCTTTGTAGCAAGAACCTCTCATTTCCAAAAAGTGTATTAGAAATGAAATCATATTGTGCCACCTGCTATAGTCAGTGTTCGTGGTGACGTCTATGATGCGATCGGATCATGTTCCGCGCATGTGCGTGTTTGACAAATTAGCAAACTAATCACATCTGTTTTAGTGCGAATCATTTCATTCACTGTGTTGAACGCCTGGCGTTCATTTAATTTGAAATGAAATATGCGAACGGAATTCAGATTTACTCGACGATCAACCTTCGAAACAGCTTTGCTTTTCGCGCTTTTTACTTGCTGCATTTCAGTTAAGCTGTTTTTCACTGGTAAGTGATCGATTGAGATTTAGAATCAGCTTGTGCAGGTCAGAAGCATCGTTGTTGATTCACTTTATGTGCGTGTGGTTACCACGCCTGATTATTTTTTTCGGATTCCTCCCCCATTCCGAACAATTTTCTCAACTTAGTCACTCTTTCCGTTGTGTCGGAAGGTCTGCTGTCGGTAGAAATAATTGATCCCGATCTGCTATATCTCCATCCTTCCACATCCACTATGGAACTATCTCTGGCGTTAACCTTTTTGAATATCTTTGATATTGTTCTCACGCGATTCCCGAACTTGGACATTTTTCTCCATATGCTGCCCTCAATTGGTTCCTCCTCTTCGTCTGACTCGTCCTCCAAGAATCTCTCACTCAAATGCTGAGCTGCCTTTGTCAAACGCTTCTGTTCTCGCACTATTAACGGTAGCAAACGGTCTCGGTTGACCGCCGCTCGCTTCCTCGCTGTGAGCATTAGTCGGGTAGCATTATCCACAACTTCTTGCACGATCAGCTTTTTTTGAGACGCCGATAATGTGCGGTCTAGCCATCTTTTTACCGCCCAAACGGTTAACAACAGGAGGAGTAGAAGCAGTTCGCACATTAGCGCCAAGCCAACGCTTACATTTCGCAGCATTCTCATACTTACTGTATTGTCCGCTAATTGCCATATACCGTTTGCATTCGGACCGACTCTTAGGTGAAACTCGTTAAGTAAATAAACTCCTGACACTCTCACCGATGGGGTGCTCATGCGTGAGGTGGGTCCTGTGGCTGGAATTATCAGGTAACATGTCCACATCCCGTTGTGCGTTTGGTTTAGTTCCGGAATCATCTGAATCCGTCTAGATCTCCTTGCTACCAGACCGTGTGATCGTGCCAATCCGTTCAGTTTCCAGACTATTTGTGCTGCTTCCAACCACACAGGTGCCTCACGTAACGCATTCTCGTATCCCATATTCGAATGTAAGTAAAACGGATCTGTTTCTTGTGCGACATAACGTATTCCACTGACAATTAGGCTGTAGAATATTGTCATCCACCGATGCTCACCCCAGCTCAGTTCACAGGTGTAAAAGCCCTGATCCCCTTCTCGGATGCTACTGAAAACAAGCTTATCCTCTATTAGTTTAGGATAGGTCTTTATGTGTAGCGCTTGCCATCGATGCTGTTCTTGAAGCAGTTCTTGTCTTGCTTCACCTTTATGTTTTTCCTTCCTGTGTGCCCTTTTCATTCTTGTTTCCGGATATTCTATACGTAATTGTTCACCGTTTTTGTACCAAACCATCCTCAGTGGTTCACTTTTCAAACCATACTTTCTGGCCTCATATTCAGCGATTACGGTTAAGCGTTTAGCAAGCCTATATGCAGGTGTGTTGCAACTCATCTCTACGGCTTCCGTAGTCTGTTTTCTTATGACGCGCTTGAAATTTCGCAGCCCCTTACGATGATCGGCTTCTACACGAAGTTGGATCCGCTTAGCTATGTTCATCGGGTCAAGAAGTGGCTTTTTGTCACAGTTGTAGCGGCACTCGACTATTTGTTGGCTTGCGCCACTACATGACACACCTTTGGGTGGTGATTCAGGTGGAGGGCTGTCGCATTTCCTGCGTCTTGTTCGGACACCAAGCTGACATCTGTCTATGGGTTGTTTAATTTGTTCACCAGCCGGCATACATTTGCTCCAAGCGGTCCACATACCCCATCCTGGAAGAGATGGACACTGAGCACTCACAGTGCACGGAGTGCACCATTCTGCCTTGGATTCGTAATCCTCTGGACTGTGGCATCTTTGCGTTACTGGCTCTTCGTTCCCAAACCCATCTAAACATTTCCGCACTCGGCATCGAACACCTTGTCCACAAGTCACAGAACAGCTTATAGGCAGCGATGACCACGTGCCCCAGTGGTAGCCGGTCGTTGAACGATTAGTAGCGTCACAGTGCAGGAGATTTAACACGACTAAGAGGTAACCCACGTAAAGTGATGTACATTCACATAAATGCACCACCATGTCTGTTTCATGCTTTGATCCACCTTATCGAGGCAGCGTGATCCATCGATCCGTTTGAATTAACGCTCCATCAGGTGTTCATTTGTTCGGTCACCGCACTAAATATGCAAATGTTGTTCTTGTCGGATGTGACACTATGAACGCAAGGGACCTAGGGGTGTACCATTCAACCTCCAAGTAACTGTCGGCCCTCGCATCTTGTCATTAATAAGATTTTCTGCTTAAATCGGTTAGTTGTTTTCTAGCCCATTTGAACTTGCCCTTCTCGACTCGGCATATAACTCAAGACCTCGCATCCGAATCCCTACAAATATCAGCCCATTGTTCTTAGTGTGCTTAAATAATTTTGCACTGCGCCACGTACAAGCGGTAGTCTCAATCTAACTAGTAATAGCCATTTTTACTGTGCAGGAGATAGACTGCCTTTATGAATGAAACTAGCTGCTCCGTGTCTACTTTCAGTCCATTAGTTCACTGCATAATCTCGACCGTTGAGTCCCCACGCTATTTCTACATTTCCTCGGGTTGTGGTTGAAGTGGATTTCACGAGATGCGTGACACACCGATCCGGTACTATCAAGGTTCTAATCAGAAGCTAAGGACAGCACATGAAGGAGATTTATAGATCGCTTGCCGCACCTTATTTGTGTGACTGTCCTGGATCTCGATCAAACTTGTACGATCCTCCTAATCTTGGGCTTTATCGGCATATGATATACATCGTTATTGGCCGTCCTCCAACGACCACTCTTATGCAATGCGCTCCTGTCGTTTTGTAACTTATGCGTGTGTCGAGACCGATTTTCAGTGACGTTGTTCACTACCATTCGCTTGTGCCGTTTCTTGTTTTTATGATGTAATAGTTCATCTCATTTCTAAAATGCGTCTGCTTTATCACTTGTCTACACCTGGTTGGGTCTTTGGATAGCTTTTCAATCGGGCGGCCTCACACTGACGGATCAGTTTGCAAGCACTTCAACGACAAGCGGGCAAACTTACCTTTAGAGTTGACATATTAGTAATACACTGTTTGTATTCCTTCCCTCATTTCTAGCGTATCTCTCGCTACCCCTCGATTTTGCCTCTTCGCACTTCCCTCTTGACGACATGAGTCCAAGTAGCTGAATCTATCGCACTTTCGTTCAATGGGACCATAGCCGGTTGCGGAATTGTACAGTTATTTTTCGGCAACGCAGTGAATTTGTCTACTACTAGCTACGTTTACACAATGTCTTTTACCACTCTCATTGCTTCTATTCGTGTCGAATCTCTACTCTGTTTCAGGCAATTCCGTTGTCTTGCTGATGATGCTTTGGCTCGGTTGTCCAGCTTGAACTTGCAGTACTATTGCCCGTGGCTCACAGATTTCGGCTTACTCAGTTTAGGAAGACGACTCGGACGTGTGAATCTAACAGCTTTGGCGGCGGCGTTAATCACCACCGGGAGCTCGGTCGCTCCGTCGAATTTCCTACGTCGCCTTCAGTTGGAAGAGGGTTGTCATCAGGGAAGCCGGCACCGTTTGCAACGAAGGGAGTTAGCTGAGCGTGTCCGAAGCTGGAGCAGCA
>CALYDF020009423.1:0-10801 GCA_944474145.2 Dicrocoelium dendriticum
TTGCAATCTCGATGGGCCAGGGTGGCAGATGGTATAATTCAACGCGGAGGAGAAGTTAAATTTCGAGATTTGGGAGACTTTGTTGCTGCTGAGGCGAGAGTAGCTCATAGTAGATTCGGCCAAATAGCGACCGCGAGTACACCACGAAGCCAGACTACCGCACAGCCGTCAAGATTAGCTGATCAGGGAAAAACTAGGAACTTCTCCCTTTACACAGTATCAGAGAAGGCCAATGGATCTGCTTGTCTAGTGTGTTGCGGCGAACACAGTGTAGCATCGTGTTAGAAATTCTTAGCTATGGTTGTCCCGGCTCGTTGGGAAATTGTCAGAACAACCGGTGGATGCTACAACTGTCTAGGGTTGGGTCACCGAGCTTCAAGCTGTCGCAGCAATAAAGGATGCAGCCTGTCTACGTGTAAGGGGTGGCATCACTCGTTGTTACATCGCGACAGAGCCCCTGTTACTCCCCAGGATTACTCAAATACTTGTAATGCGGCCACTACCTCTCCCAACAGGGTCTCTCTGGGCGTGGTACCAGTGCGTTTAGATGGCCCGTTAAGGTCAATTAACACGTATGCTTTGTTAGACACTGGTTCGGATGTGACGCTAGTGCAGGAGGACCTTTTGCAGGAGGCGGGCGTAAACGTTGACCCTACATCTTTGACGATGCAGACAATAAGTGGTATTACATCCTTGCAAGCTGGTGTGGCCAATTTCCGCTTGTCGGCGTTGAGAAGTGCAGACTACGTCACAGTTGAACGTGCCTACTGCTTGAAGCGCTTGCCATTACGGTCAGTGGGAAACGCTTGTGGTCAGCTGGCAAAGCACTGGCCACACTGATCGGACATCCACTTTGATGATCTGACGGATAACAGAGTCCGAGTATTGATAGGTGCAGATGTACCCGAAGCACATTGGCAAATTGAACGCCGTACTTGTGGTAGCAAACACCCGTTTGCCGCGAAAACCGTACTCGGCTGGATATTGTTGGGGCCTGTGAACATGAGTGGTCAGCACTGCGCTTCCGTAAACTGTGTGCAAGTGGATGATCATTCGCTAGAAGCACAACTTAAAATGTTGTATGATGGTGGGTTCGAAGGTGTCGGCTCCAGCGCCCGCTCCCTCTCCATAGAGGATAAGACAGCACTGTCCATCGCTGAAAATTCTATACGACTAGTGAAGGGACACTTCGAAATAGCTCTACCTTGGAGAAATCGACAAGCAGTTGTTCCAAATAATTATGGGTCAGCTCTTCACAGATTGCACTGTTTGAGTCGACGACTACTAAACAATCCAACATTGCGCGAAAGGTACACGGCGGCATTGGAAATAAGCAGGATTAAAGGATACGCAGTTTTGGTGAAGGGTGATGGCTGTTGGTTTCTTGATTGGCTCACTGGTGCATGTCTCACATGTCATGTAACCGCGCTGGGTCATTTTGCTGACTGATCGACCGTATTGATGTCCTGTTCTTGTAACGGCCAACTGATTGTACTTGTCTTTGTTTGAGAACATTGTTGAAGTATGTTGTCACTTTGATCTTTTACTCTTTGTATAATAGCACCGTAGTTCAGCATCGACTGTGGCTTTTTGTTTCTCCGGTGCCTACACACCAACTCCGATCCTTGTCGCTCATTGATCCCCTGTCGAAGGCCGCGAATCGGTGCCCTACGCGTTGTCCAACTATCCTAAGCGATTTTTGAAGCTTTCAACCTAGTTGTGCAAGTTTTGCTCTACCACAAGCCGTTCCCGATAATGCAGCGGAATTCGAATCGGAGGTTATTAGCGTGGAAAGAATAGTGAATAACTGCCTTATGTAGGGATACTTGGCGCACCTGATCCCAGTGACACCATATCGCGGAGACAACTATTGACACTGGCGAACGATTAGCCCCTCGAAAACCCGAAGAGCTACTTAAATAAATAAATAAATAAATAAATAACTACTTTATTCTCGACTATGCGAGGCACACCCATGGAGGCAGGATCAGATTTGTAAAACAGTACAAACATTTTATGGCAACTGTGACAGTAACAGTAGAAAACTGGTCATATGTCCATAGTAAAATGAATAAATAAATAGTTTATTCTCAGTTTCATAGAGACGCACCAACTTAGGCATGATCAAGGTTTAAAAACAGTTGTGTATCACGACGATACATCGGGTTCAATCGTGTGTAGTTGAAACGGTGTCGGGAAGAGTTGATATGTGAGTCTAGTCGACTTGCCAGTATGTAGTTGTGGGCTGTGACTTTATTCAGTGGCGAGTCACATCCGCCACGTCGCGGTGTTGTTAAACAGATATTTGTGGCTTTTTATAAGGAGAACGCTTGCCAGGCGAAAACCCACCACGTCCTGCAACACTGCCGTAAAGCATTTTGAACATTAATGTTGAACTGGCAAAGCCGCTTGACGACTGGCTTCACCTTCAGTTTTTCGCGGAGTAATGGCTTCTAATTTCCTCTGTTAGTTGGACGGGGATGAAGCTGAGTTGACGGAGCCAGCTAAGCCATCTTTCCGATATGTTTTGGCGTAGAGGAATTAGGGCATGCTTATCAAAACTACAGTAGAGACGGAAAAGGTTACCTAAGGTTAGTGAGCTCAGGTAGAGTGAACAAGTTCTAGTTTGTGAGTTACGCACCTCAAGAGCTCTGCGGTCGAAGGCAGTTGTGGAAGCAATCTTGCACAATAAAGCCGAAATGGCCCCATGGGATTTGGTGAAGACAAGTAAATGTAGCACACGCATGGACGGCAGACAACCATTTGTTAGAAGCGTATGTAGTAGAGGATGTCGAGGCTGCAGAAGCCATTAAGTGGGATAGAAGACCGCCGGGGAGTGTAAAGTGCGAAGCGAACTTTGGAACTTTAGCCAAACTGGTTTACGCAAGGTGGACATGATATCCTTAGGCGACGACTTTCGTGCAGCGTAGCGCTTGTGATCCAGAAACATATGCCGCCCTAGGAAGTAAAAAGGCTATGTCAACGTAGTGACTGAGTGCATGTGTGCTCAAGGTCCAAGCGGAAAATTATCCAGGGCCTTAAGCACAAGTTAACTCTTTAAGTTTCCAACTGAAGCTGGTGTTTGACAAGGTGAAACAACTAGAAAACTTAGTCAAGGTATATCCAAAACCCCAAGCGTTAATTGTTTTGGAGGGAAGCAGGTTTCCACTCCGCGAGCGACGTCTGATTATCGTGAACGCTCCCGAATCCAACCGGGAAACGCCGGCCGATAGGATGGTTGATGACCAGGTTTTCCTAAAGGGCATGTTTTCTTTCTTTTCAGGGGAATCAATTACTAAGCCGCCTTTTACCTTGGCTGAAAGCAAGAGGGCTCTTCCAAGGTCTATCCGTGGAAACATGTTGGTCAACATGAAAGCGAAGGTCGTCGTATGCTCACGCGGACTTCGCGCCTTAAGGGCAAAACATTCCATGACTTGCGGCTCACTGCCCTGAAAACCGAGTGAGGAGGGAAGCCCTTGCGGAAATGCGAACCCACCGAGACAATGGTGAAGCTAAGCTTCGTATTGTCGCTTTTCCTGTGGTTCAATGGTGTCCGAAAGCTCAACGACGTCCGGTCTTTGTCACACCCGGGCTCTGGGACCAAATGTTGGATTGCGTGTGATATCCGCCAATGTGCGAAACCTGAGTAATAAAATGGACGATTTGTTTTTCCTCACTTTACGATGCCCTACTGACCTGGTACCTCTTGCTGAGACGTGTCTGTCGACGGAAATGCTGGCTTCTGCAATACGCCGTGTTGGTTAACAGTTTGCTCAGGTTGCTTGTCTTGATACGAGAGCTGGAAGTGGCGTCATACTCTACTAGAAGGCCGAGTTGACAGCTCATACTGTAGAGGGTGCTTGTGGTACAGTTGGCGTTTTGGAGATCCTTTGGTGTCGTTTCCACGCTGTACACAATTCCTTCATGGTTTGTGTCCTGTACAGACCTCCAATAGTCACCGGCTCTCGAGCGCTGGACTCGATCAAGCTGCACGGCATGGGAAAGGATCGTTTAATAACAGGATAGTTTAGCGTCCCCAACGTCAACTTGGATCTAGTTCAACGTGGGTTCGCCCCAGAATCCTGCGATGCCGTTCTACTGGAAACTGTCATCGAGGTGGGCATAACTCAACATATCTCTTCAGCTATTCGGATAGTACCGGGCCAAAAGTCGAGCATTCTCCACCTCGTGTTCATGCTTCAACCATTCGATGAATCTGTTACCGCTTTCTCAGCTACTTGGGCCAAGTGATCATTGTGTGCATTGTGCTTTGTCGCCGACTAAACGCCGAACATTCTTGGCGTTGTGCTCAGGTGTTACGAATCTGACAGTTTTTCAAGGCGTGGTAAAAGTGATCACTGCGTCGTTTCATTCCAATTTACACGTCGCCTCACGATCCATAGCTAAATTGGTTGCTGTCGGAAGTTTCAGCATGCCGATCCAATTCGGCCAAGGACAGCCGCAAGCGCTACGGACTGGAGTATTCCTGATCCCAGTCCTCGTGCTGATGCGTGGAACCTTTTACTCTCCAAAATGACGTCACCAATTGTGTAGGTCGTTTTTTCACCCAATAAAAGTTCTTCAACAGGGTTTCACCTTGGAATGACAGCCAAATGAGATCACTGCTGAAGAGAGGAAGCAAATTGTGGGATCGTTTCAGGCAATCTCAAACGGAGTAGGATTACTATTCCCACAAAACGGGCAGAAATGTATTATCACCTTGACGTGACGGAAGCGTCAGCAATATGGACTAGCATTAGCAGTACACTCCGGAACGGCGGGCAAAATACATTTGTCTTAGCTGAAAAGAATCACCAGTGCTGGTAGTGCTACCCTACCTTGTGTTCCTTTGCGCATCTACCATTTTACAAGGCCTCTGATAAAGCTAGCCCTTTTGCCCAACCTGTAAGCCTCTGTCTTCGCGAAAGAAACTCCCGCCTGCGACAACACTGTATCCAGTTTTCTTTACCTGTTGGAGCACGTAGACATTAACATCAATAGTGTGGTTAACGTTCTCCCTGATTTATCCGCATTCTGCATCATGCCAGGATGGGTTGCGCCCCTGTGCTTTAGGAATGTGGCGTAGTACATTGCTTCACCTGTCTGTCAGGTCTTCCGTCGTTCGTTTAAACCTGGACGTCTCCCGCAGTCCAAGGAAGTGAGCAAGGACCAACCCCTATACAAAGGAGGGAACAGGCAAGATCCAGGCAGCTATCATTCAACCTGCTTAACTACATTAAAGTGTCACGTTATGGAGCGGATATTGAAGCAGTCTCTTCATCTTTACTTCGAGGAACTGAATCTCTTCTCTTGTGCACAGCATGTTTTTTGAAATGCACGCTCATGTACCTCGGATTTCCTAGTTGCTGTTGAGAAAGGGGCAAGTCGCTAAATTCCGGCAAACGCTTGGAGGTTGTTTTGGTGCGTTTCAGCAAAGCGTTCGACAGGATCCCGCACAAATGACATTTGCTTATACTCCGAGGAATCAGTAGCGCAGGGAATCTTCTCTCTTGGACCTTTGATTTCCTTCGCAACTGCTTAGTGCACGTGCAAGTGAACGAAACATCTCCTTCCCTGCTCTCATGACTAGTGGGGTCCCACAAGGTTCTCTCCTCAGCCCCGTGCTTTCCAACGTCCTCCTCAACGGCTTGCCGTCCACACCCTAGGCGGATGGTCTTATCGACGCCGACTGCCTGAAGCTGTGGATGGAGGTATCCAGTATGGAAGATGCTGACAGGTCACAATGGACACTCGACCCATACAGGCTTGGTCAAATAAGTGGCAAATGCCAATGCATCGTGGGAAATGTTCAGTGCTTCCAGTGGGTGCGTTCGACACCTTTGGAACCTAGCTTATTGGGGATTTCTTGCACAGAAACGTTACTCAGGATAGAGAACTTGGTAATACTTTCGCCTGACCTCAAATCTAATAAAGATACCAAGAACAAGGTTGCTGCGGCCTACAGGATGTTTCTCCTTACACGCAGAGCCTTCTTTCGCTTGACACTTGGGCTCTTCCGACTTCTGTTTACTTCACATGTACGCCCGCTTCTCGAATCGGGCCACCTGCCGCCTACCATTTACGGACTTCGAACTAATATGATTGCGAATGTCCAATGGCGAGGATCCAAATCTGTACCTTAGCTGCGGGATCTGTCCTATTCTCTCCGACTCAACCAACCATACTTCTTTTCCCTGGATTACCGTCGTCATCGCTGCTATTGGTGCTGCAACCAACGTATGCTTAGAGATTTTTGGGGAGGGAATTACGAGAATTCTTTCATCTCAACATGGAGAGTTCGACAAGAGGATACTGTTTGCAAAGGTTTACACAGAGGAGTTCTCGAGTGCTATTCAACCCGGCTTTATTCTCTGGCGTTGTGAATGACTGGAGCCGCCACCCGAAGTCCAACTTTGAGGCTGAGACCGAGGAACGTTACAAGCCTTTATTAGATGTTCATTTTAATTTACGGAGATCCAGCAGTTTCCAATGCAGCTTACGTGGTTCTCTGCGGGACCGTGTTCCGCAATGACGCAGGCTATTTCCGCAACAATCGGGAAGTGGCGGAGCTGACAAAGGAAGTTCTTTCTGCTCTATATCATCCAATGATTCAATTAGTCAATGATCCAAAGATCATTGGAAAATCCTCCCGGAATATGTTGTCAATGCCCATTCAGAGGAATGTTTTAAGCAGCGGTTAGATAACTACATACTGAGAAAGCCTGGATTTCCGATTTTGCCGCAGCTGTGTTGATTCCTTAGTGTCAAGGACAAGCGTCATCTAGCCCGTGAGAGGTAAAGGAGCTGACACGCGTCATTGGTTCATTGGTTCATTGGATAGTAGAGAGCAGAAGGAAGTTCCTTTGTCAGCTCCGTCACTTCCCGGACATTGCGAGGGCTGCTGGGATCATTGCGGAACAAGGTTCAGCAGAAGATCGCTATGGTTGTGTTGTGGGCATCAGAACCCCTGCGCGCTCAGAGAGTGGGTATCCAACCGTCGTTTGAAACATTCCTCCTTCTCCGCATCGACAACAGCTGCTGACAAGCTGTTCCAGTCAATCACTACCCGGGTGGATAGGGCCAGATCGGACCGTACACGGAGTCGCCGCGGTTTAAAAAGTTTCCACCAGTGGCTTCGAGTTGCACAACTTGTGTTTAGACAGAAGAACGATTGCAGCTCACTCCCCAGCTCACCTCGTAGAATACGCCGGGTGAATACCATATCTCCGTGGCGACGACGATAATCCAAAGAGAAAAGGTTCAACCGTTGTAGCCGGAGGAGGTAGGATAAGTCCCGAAGCTCTGGAACGGATTTGGATCCACGCCGTTAAACCTTCTCGATCATGTCACGTTCGGACTTAGTGAGCGGGTACGCAGCAGGCAATCCGTACTCGAGAACTGGGCGTACATGAGAAGCAAACAGTAATCTGCAGAGTGCTGGGGTCAGGCGTGAAAAGGCCCTCCGTATAGCGTGAAGTATTCTGTATGCGGATGCGACCCACTTCCGGGTGTCCTCGATCGATTTGAGATCAGGGGATACAATCATCCCTAGGTCCCTCTCTTGGTTGACATTTCTGAGCAGGAATCCCCCGGTATGGTAAGCCCCAAAAGGCCCAGGAGCACCGATTGGAAGGATAGCGCATTTGTCATGGTTAATGGGCAACTGCCACTTTAGTGACCAATCGTGGAGCTGATCAAGTGTCGCTTGAAGTATGTCTGCGTCTTCCAGACTGGAAACCTCAATCCACAACTTCAGATCATCCGCGTAGATTAAGCAGTCGGTGTGCAGTTCAGATGGCAGGTCGTTGATGAAGATGTTGAAGAGTTCGGGGCCGAGTACAGAACCCTGGGGGACCCCACTGGTCATGAGAATTTGATCAGAAAGCGCTTCGTTAACTTTGACCTGCATGAAGCGACCTTGCAGGAACTCGGAGACCCATGAAAGAAAATTGCCAGTGACGCCGATTCCCCGGAGTTTGTACAGGAGCCGCTCATGTGGGACCTTGTCGAAAGCCTTACTGAAATCGACAAACACAGCATCCAGACGCTTACCGGCATCTAAGGATCTTGCCCATTATTCCCTAGCTACCAGCAAATTTGTAGCACATGATTGCGCCCTTCGGAAGCCATGTTGGGCATGAGATAGGAACTCCAACTCATCGAGATGTATTCGAAGGGCCCGTTTCAAAATCCGTTCCATGACTTTGCACAAAATCGAAGTCAAACATATGGAACGATAGCTGGCTGGATTCTGTCGGTTCCCTCCTTTG
Source organism: Dicrocoelium dendriticum (assembly GCA_944474145.2). NCBI lineage: Eukaryota > Metazoa > Platyhelminthes > Trematoda > Plagiorchiida > Dicrocoeliidae > Dicrocoelium > Dicrocoelium dendriticum. The sequence continues at coordinate 8,271 of CALYDF020009423.1, forward strand.
TAAATGGGTTTAACCGTTCCCATCTTCCAAGCAGTAGGAAGCCGCCCGACCACAAGGGAACGACGGAAAATTTGACATACAGGAGTGGCAATGTGTCCGGCCAAAGTCTTAAGGAACAATGGGTGTAAACCGTCGGGACCAGGCGAGGAATACGGGTCTAGGTCAAGTAGAAGTTTCATTACATCGTCAGTGGAAAAATTCACGTGCTCCAGCAGGAAAGGAGGAGTGGGTGCAACACTCTCTGGGAGTGGCGTTTCGGTATAGTAGACTGAGGAATATTGCTGGGCCAAAAGGCTAGCTTTCTCAGCGTCTTCGTAGACTAGGTCCAAATGCTCACAGGGAGACAAGGCAGGGACACCACTTCAAGCTTTAGTGCTTCGTTTGAGGTATGAGAAGAGCGCCTTGGAGTTTGTACTAGAAAGTGCAGCTAGTGACAGATCGTACTTTGCGTTTCTCGCGTTTTTTATGTTACAAGCATTCCTGACCGTTTTGTAGTGACAGTAGTCAAGCTCAACTCGCGTAATTCTGAAACGATCCCACAGTTTTCGCCTTTTTTCATCATTGATCTCAATTCGCGGTCGATCCATGGAGGGCCTTTGGAGAAGGGTTTTCTTTTGGAGAAGGGGATGACCTGTTCAATGAGTAACGTCAGCTTGGAGTACAAGTGATGCCACGCTTCGTCAACATTGAGGTGTTCAGGGATACTCCAATCGACAATGCTTGCCGCCGTTTTCAAACGAGTTGTGTCGGCACGCCAGAAATTCCGACGGTCGGCACGTTGACTGTGAACAGCGAGACGACGTGACCACTGGAATGAGACAGTACAGTGATCACTGCTGCCAATGGGCTGTAGAACTGAAAGGTTCGTGATGTCTGATTGTGTTGGGGAGAGTACGAGATCCAAGATATGCGGCGTCTGATCTGGAGGAATACGAGTTGGTGTAGTGACGTGTTGGAGCAAATTACAATGAAGAATGGTCTCCAGTAAGTTAGCTTCGAAGGATTCTGTAGGTCGGTCACAAAGAAACAGGTTCCAGTCAACAGAAGGAGCGTTGAAATCCCCAACGATAAGACAATCCTTTCGTGCACCATGCTTCCTGATCGAGTCCATCAACCGGGCTCCGGATCCTGAAGGCGCTCTGTAGACAACACCAAATGAGAGAGAACTCCGACCATCATGAACACGACACCAGAGTGCATCAAACTCATCGTCTTTGTCACTGATCGCTTCAACTACGTGCACTTTAATATCAGTCTTCCAATAGACTATTACACCACCGCCGGGCCTCCCTCCTTGTCGATCGGATCGGGAGAGGTGATAACCAGGGATAGACACCTCTGAATCCGTGATGTCGGTGAATAGCCAGGTTTCAGTGAAGGCCATTAAGTCCGGGCAGGTCTCTGAGGCAATCAACTGAATCTCATCCAATTTATTCCTCAGACTGCGCACATTGGCGGTTAATACAAATAGTCCACTTGTGTGTTTTATTGTCCCGGGATGAGAAGAATGGGTCTCCAACGGGCTCTCAGGGTCTTCCGAACCACGCAAAAATCCACAATATGAAGGTCAGTTTCACCATTTCCTCGGCGTGTTCGTAGCTCCTCAACAGCCTTTTTCATTTTTATCCGATCCTCTGGAGAAAGATCACGTAGTACGTAATATGGCTCACCTTTGAGACGCGAGGTCCGTCGCAGAATACGTCGGCATTCCTCTTCCGTCTGACACACGACTTTGAGGGGACGAAATTTGGTTGGGTCCTCTTGCTTCCTGCCGAGCCGGAATGCAGAAACGATGTTAATCCCCTGTTCCCCTTCATCAAATAACAAAGAGATCAAACGCTCGAGAAGAATTTGGTCATCCAGAATTCTTTCCGCTGGGGTGGCTTTGTTCGATTCGGCTGCGTTCATAATGATGAGGCAACGGTCCCGAGAAGGTGGAGTGCGCTCAGGCATCTGCGGTCTGCGAGAGGACGGATTTTCTTTGATCACTTTCTCTAGCTCAGAAAGTCTATTGAGAACTAGCTTCATTCGCGACTGAGAAGCTGAGAGCTTAGAATTTGGTTTATCCCCGGATTTGGGATTAAACTTAACAGCATTGGTGGCTGGGCTTTGGCTGATAAAGGTCGGGGGCACATTTCCCTTCACTATGGAAGGGTTATCCCCGGTGTTGGATTTCGCCTTGGGCTTAGATACCAGCTTTCGTGGGGGCGTGCTTTCAGCTGGGCATAGACTGGTTGATGTTGGAGCGGTGGCGCTCGCCACGGCAGCATACGTTGCGGGCTTATTCCTCGGTCGACAAATCATCTTACTGGACGGTAATGACTCGGCCGACGTAGCAGAAAGGGTGCGGGTTCGATTTGGTTTGGGTGTAGCAGATCCAGATGCAGGTAGGGAAATGGATGATGGGGGTAACTCATCTTCCGTATTGTCCACGGCCAAGGTGACAGGGCTGCATATACTCAAAGGACGATGGTTAGCCAGAAGACGTTTGTCATTCACTATTACTCGACATGAGTCACAATGTGAGCTCA
>CALYDF020009424.1:0-10805 GCA_944474145.2 Dicrocoelium dendriticum
GTATTGCTTGTTCTACAACCTAAGCCTCGCTTCAGCCACGCTTGTCTTCCTTAAACATGATCTTCCTCCACTTAACTGACTGCTCAGCAGTCCAGGTTTCCTTAATCTCTCAATAAAGAGCGGCATCTGCTTTGTAGTGATTCCGGCTCCTACCATCACCGTTCCATGCGTACGTCTGACTACATTTTGACACTGTAACCTTCCACCTTCAAATGGATCGCCTAAGCTATTGAAGCGCTGATGCGTATTCCTGTTCCACAAGTGCTAGTTCATAGGCTAACTTTCTGCTGTTTATCCACCATTCGATCGCCACACGTCTTTGAACCGTCTTTTTCTTTCTTCTTACATATAAGCCCCAACACCTTAATCTCATACCTCGTGGGCTGCGTACCGGAACCATGCTCTAATTCTTCATGTACATCACAGTAAGTTACCCATTGGGCCGTGCAATTGTTGCATGGTCAAGAAATAGTTTCAGCGTAATATCTGTTGCACATTATATATCATTTGGTTTCAAGTCTAAAAGTTTTAATGTAGGATTTTCACACCGCTTGGTTCCATGATTGTCCTTTCCGGTCTTCACTCAGCCTGTTCCGCTCTTTCCTTTTTCTCCGAGGTCGGGAATTTTCTGTTTGCTCTACGCACACATGAATCCAGTTCATCGACACCACTCTGACCGTTTTGGTTCTCATGCATACTTCTTCCGTTTCTGCAACTTGTGCAACTTTTGGCTACTGCTAATTACGTGCATTGGTAAGTAACTGTTGCGCAAGCAAATAGCTTTTAAATTTTGTTAATGCCTGAATTGGAGTGTCTCGATGTATTCTGGAATAAAATACTTTTTGCGTCCTGCACTGTGCCGCAACGCAAACACGGACGACGAAGTACGCGGATAATTTAAATTTTAAATGACTCCGAACTGGGATATTCCTGATTTGTTCTGATTAAGATAACTCATTAAGACAGTATGAAGCAATATGGGTCCAATATTCCTACCCCGGATACGGGTTTTGCAAAACGTTAGATTTCCTGCTTACTCAATAGCCTCAGGTCGCCTCGAAAGACGTGTCAAAACACACAGATGTGTGCAAACTATGCATTCCACAGCAACAATGCAACTAGGCTACCTGTTTGGATTCCTCACTAGGTTTGCTCTGCAACAATCGGGTACCTACAAAACGTAGGGTATGCTCCATACCTGATATTTTGCAGTATTTCACGGCGTGATAAATAGGATCCTGGATTATTCCGGATTTTGCTCTGCCAATTTTTAATCGACTGTGCAACGTCCGTGTTCCTTGTAACTGTTTCTGCGTGACGTGTTACCAATGAGGCTGAAAACACAATAAATGCAATGTGGGTGACTGACGCACAGTTCAAGGCGTCATATGCGATGGTTGTTTACATGCCAAACCACCGGGAGCGCCACCGGAGTTGATGGATGCAACGCACTCAGGCGTCTTTAACTTGTCCATTAATCTGGATGTGCTTATCGGTGGACTACTTCACCTTATACGTTGTTATATGGAGTGCATGGATACAACTTACCAATTACCCGCGTTTCTCGGCGTCCTTCAGAGCTTTATAGCAGGAGTGACCAGCTCACATTAACAGACTACTGACGAGTACCGTTCCCAATGATGGAAAAGAAGGCACGGAACTGACGAGACGAAGTGTATGGTGGGACACAGTGTTCCCGTGAATTAGCCAAAAATACGACACCGAATGAAGCAGCTAGCTAGTGATGGATGTGAGGAACCGCACAATGGAGCAGCGTGTTGTATCTAACCGTGGCTCTGTGTGTATATCTCGCGCTGTGTTGTGTCAGACAAACAAATGCAACACGCATATCAGCATTCTGCAGACAACCTCTAAGTGTAAAATAAGGCAGTTTTATTTAGTATCTTACACAACTTAAGCAGGCAATCCGGAGGCATCTCCAGACTGCGACATCTGCATCCCCCTCTTGCGTCGCAATGGTAGATGATATAGGAGGAGAACTGGGCAGACTTCGGTATGCTATGCACATCGCTGTGTATCCCCCATGGACCACCCACTGCGCAACCAGCTGCCCTGGTCACTGCACTCCACGGAGTACGTCTATACATAATGAAGCAATAAAAACAAAGCCACATTAAAGATCAATCAAACATGGCGTTACTGTGGATCGTAATTACCTCGATTTCTGGACGCGTTTCCTTGGCGTAATCTGTAATGATTTCGGTTTAACATACGGTGATATATAAATAAATATTTCTTCTCGACTATGCAAAGGAAGGCCCATGACGGCTTGAGCAGGTAGACGCAACTGTACAGAAATTTCATCGTATTCGTAACCGCGACAGTAGAAAATTGTCCATACGATCATGATTGGAACGGTACAATGGTAGAAATGTGAAACAATAATTGGGATATCGTGAAATCAAGACAAGTATTTTAGGGCATAATCGGTCTGCCATATATTACAGTCATACCTCAGCTAATAATATATTAAGAATCCTGAATGTGCCATTGGAGCATAATTAAAGAGCACGATCGAGAGAGGTATGACAATATACCAGTTCGTGCGTATATAACGCAAAGATCAACGGTGATAGCTTAGAAAGTAAAGAGCTGACAGTGTATACAGATGTAGAAGTTTCAGTGTAACGAACGTATCTAAAGTGGTGACGCTAGCTGATCTGCCAATGTGAAGTTTTGGGCTGTGACTTTAATTGGTGGCGAGTCACCTTCGCCGCGTTGCAGTGTTGATAAAGGGACATTTGTGGATTTTTATAGGAAGAACGCTTGCCAGGCGAAAACCGACCACGTCCTGGAAGACTGCCGTCGATCCATTGAATAGCAACTTATACTCGGTTATGCTACTTGTTGAACGTTTATGGTATATGACTAACCGTGTTTCGCATGGTATGCGCAGGCAATTGCGCATGATTACTTGGTTAAAAGGGCGCATTATCTTTAGGAAATGGAAACCTGTACACTACTTGCCTGCTTAAATAACGTACATGTTTATTACTATGTAGTTAAACCAATAATAACAAACTGTACATCATAAACTGTAATACCGATTACTCTGTGACAAGTGTCCGTGACAGTTGCAAAGGGCAAAACAATGAATAACGCACAAAGCACGAGATATGAGAACGTTTAATCAAAAGCAACGGTCCAAAACCCATGACGCTGGTCTGAAAGCGTGGGAGTGACGTTGCCTCCAGACGTCAACGCCTTAGCTGTGCTGTAGGATTTTTCGCATTGCGCAACATACGCTTAAGAACATGGATGTGGGCTTCAAAGGGGAAGGTCGAGAAATGACTCATGTGTGAGAACATCCTCCGCCTAATTAGTAACGCCATGATCATTAAAAGACCTTTCGTGTTTACCACCTAGCTTTCGGTTGCGCTTAGCGCGACCTTACAGAACCCGTTGTGCAAATAGAATGTGTAGACTATTAAACATTGCGTGACACAGCAAATAGCTTTCAACCTGTGGATCCAGGAGGTTCCTGAAAATTGACACCTCAAGCGCTCCACGAAGCACAACAAGACCAGCGTAAAGTACAACTTGTCTGAATCTCGCAGCTTTCCAAACTTTTAACATAACGAGACTGCGGCACCGCTTGTGGAAGTCAAGTGGCCAAGAGCGCTCGTTCGTTATAATAGCCTTATTTACATCAAAAATGTTGTTACCTTTCAAACGGCAATGTTTTTGAGCGTTGCCGCACCACCGTATCGTAAGCATACGCCGCATTACACCAAGACAAACTGATTGCATATAATCAATTGGAAATGCTCTCACTATATCCATATCCAAACTCTGATAAGGAGATGCATTTGTATGATCACGCATCCGATAAGGTTTATCAGTAGGTAAGAGACACTATATTACCGAAGATTTTACCGTACGCCTACGATAAGCACCATGTAGTACACATTTATCACAGCTGCTTACCCTGGGTGTGCTGCATGGCTTCAAAAACGCTGTGGCTGGCATATCACATATCCTAGAAGATAATGGAAATGAGTTAGTGGACTCTGCTATAGGAAGAAGAATTCCACTGTTAAGCTCAAGTAATTCTGATATAAATGTTCCGAGGTGCTCAGTAACCTTAGCCGGCTTAGAATTGCCTTGGTGGATGCCAACAACAAACGGGGCAGAAGCAACTGGTGATATAAACCTGCACATGTCCGGCTCTATTTGAAGCTTTGCAGAATGGAGCGGTAAGAACATCAACATGAAGTTGTGTGTGCACGGCCTCAATTGCCGCGACACGTAGGGCAAAGTAAGTAGAACGCAGTCCGCACATAACACCCAACTGACCACACAATCCTGAAGAAACTTAAGTAGTCAGCGTCCAGCTTGGCGTGCGTATTAGTGTGCAACTGCCTTGATAACTTAGGAAAATACTTTAAAAGAACGACAATACCTCGTTCACCATGGAGGCTGAAGGTCGGTTTTGTATGACCCAGTTACCTGGTTCACTTTTGAGGGCTCCGTTGTTATGGACAGCAGTGCGTGTGTTTTCTAGTACTCGCCCACATGTCATTGCCGTTTGAACGCATCTTGAGTGTCAGCTAACTAGTTTCCTGAGTTGCGCGCCAAACGTGGTCGCGGTTGCAACTGTGGAACACAGTAAACACAGATCTGGACAAAATGTTAAACCTTTCGCACAAGCTCACTTGCGGTTACATCCTTCAAAGTCTATTTGTTGGTAGACACAGCAACTACAATTATACGTTGCGCGTCTTCGGCTCCACATTGTTCCACTAGTCCCCGACGTTGTCACTACAACGATTATGTATGTGGCAGCACATAGAGACAGGTGCGATAAGTCATTCGCCTAGACATGCATAACAATGTGTAATATGGGTAACAATGGCATGCAGACAAAGGCTCAGAAGTTGCTCATAACTTGTGGAGAGTGTATACACAGTGGGCCGCAGATAACGTAAGCGACAAGTAAGCAGTTATGCACCGGTGCACTGATGCCGCCAATGAATACGATTATGTGCATAACGATTGTACCCACGGTGCACGTTAAGTTGATGTTTCAATAGGTGTATACTTATCAACGGTGATGGTACTACTGAGGCAAAGGCATGCAAAAACACTGTAACGCTTGCTCTAGGTTGTATTTGTTGCCTAGACTAAAGGAGAATGGAAAACGGTACGCGAAACCACAAAGGTCATATAAAGTTTCCCCGCAAAAGTGAAACAAAATTGCAAGGTCGAATTCCTGTTCAAAATCTACGAACGCATTAAAACACCTTTAAGTAAACAACGATAAACCTGTGCATATGCGACAAGGAAGTGCTTTTACGATTAGTTCAATTCCATTTGCAAAAATGACAATCCCGGTGACGAGAAGAAGGTCAGCTGATACACACAATTCCCATCGTCTCTTCTGTGACGAAAACAATAACCGGAAGGAAAATGCAACTCTAGTGTGGCATACATGCAAGCGCAGCAGTGGAAATAATGTGAATCACGTCTTTTTGTCCAAGACATCCTAAGGCTGACTGATAATTGCCTTTGCAAGCAAAGCTCCTGGTTGCTCCGGTTTATTGCAGCAGCCTCAGCGAAGCGGCGGTGACGGGACTTGGTACGTCGCAACAGGTTTGAACCACTTGCTGACTTCCGTCCGGTGCCCAGAGATTAATAAATGCCTGCTGATCGAAGGTGCTGGCGACGTGAGAATGCGTAGCCTGAGCTGGGCGTGCCTATTGAGCCAACTTTTTAGAGCCACTTTGTAAGGTGCTCCAACATCCGGGTATCCAAGTTGCTATCAGTTCTGCCTATGTAACTGGCTTCGCAGTTACATACGAATCGGTACGCACAATAGGATAGGTTGAGTTCCCTTCGGCGGAGGCGGCGGCAACTTGTGGATACGGTTGATGGTGTTTAATTTGGTAACCCCGAAGGTGTTCTGCATGGCCGCGATTACTCGTCTAGTTGTCCTCATTGTGCCATTGTCACCCAAAAAGGGTAGCTCTAAGTATATTCTCTTTTTAGACACAGCGTGCACTGGCACATTTTCCCGCTAATTTGACTATGCATTTCGTGGTACCTACGGGGGTATCTATTTGCAATTAGGGAACTAGCAATTGTCCACTTTCCACGATTTTTCATAAATACTCCAGGAATTTTCGTCTACGGTGCTTAAGCGGGACACCAGTGTCCCGCTTAAGCAACATGCCCAAGAAACGCTGCATAATTACTTCAAAAAGAACCCTCAAAGTTGACCACACACTTTTTCAAAATGCTTATTCTCATTTTCAACACGATTATTGTTGCACCATCCAAACAATCTCACGTGACCTAGCAAATCCGCCCATCTCATCCGCCTTGTTAAGCATGTACGACGGGGTTATTCAAAGCCTCCCCGTTCCATCCACGGATGGCATCCCTCACACGACAATAAAGCGCAGAACCATGGGTGTATAACAAAGTGCGCAGCTTACTGCACAATATCATTTGCACCACAGACAAACGGAAACGAAGATGCTGGCACCAGCGTTTCTTGTCGCGTAAAATGTGAACTCGGAACGGGAATTTGGTTGCGGTATGGAAAGTTTATCTGAGCTAAACATTTGTCCATGAGCAGCGTGCGCACTAAGGTTGCGCTTGGAACCAACAGCAACATGGCTTTCACAGTTTTATGGGGTCATTCCTCTGTCTCATTTAGCAAAACGTATAGAAGTAGAGCGTGTATAGCCCACCCACATCCACAAGCAGGCAATGTCACACGCTGTCACCTCCGCAATTTATCTGTTGGGTTGTGTCCGCCAACATTACTTTCCGTACTGCACCGTTAATAACAGCATGCGGCAGGGGACGAAAAACAAAAATGGAATCCCCGCGCTTTCGCGCACAATTTTCAGCAATCCATCCCAGCTAACAAACGTCCACGGATTGTCCACAGTTGTCCACGAACAGCAGAAGATATGTGCCGTAGACAATCGGTGGACATGAGTCCGTAAGTGTCCATTTAGAGCGATCCAACTTTCGCAACCAATCAGCGTGCGGTTCTTGTTAACTTCACCCGAGCGTACCTGCCAATAAAACTGGAGTACCTACGTCGCCGTGGAGCAATGACCCTTCAGCAGCTACCCTGTACCCCGCACCCTGTTGCGCCTTCCGCGCCCCTTCCAACCCCACTTCGTATCGGAAGTTCAAACTTGTCCTCCAGTAGTGTCAAGCAATGGGCTTCTGGGATGATTCGTTAAATTGCGTTCCGTCTTTAAGCAACGGGGACATCGATCTCATAGCCCTCGAATCAGTGGTAAATCAAAATCTAGCCGTCCTGTTGCCAGAGGATCACTAGAGGGCTTTTTAGTATTACAGCGTGTGTTGCCGCCTGGCGGCGGACCTGGCAACCCTCACACCGTCCTTAGCGCACTTGTGAATCTCAGTTTATGCGTAAATGGCAACCGCTAATTTGGCGAAATGCGAATTCGGTATTCATTCGTCAAGTGATACGTACTTAGGAAGAAAGTGGACGTAATAATGTAGACGATGTGTTGCTACAGATAATATAATGCAATAATATACGTGTATGCAATGGAAAATTTTGGTTATTCTGCGTCTAATGGGTCAAGGTCCATTTCCTACAACTGATGTGTATTATGTCTGCTGTGTAAGGTAAGCTTACCTCACTGTGAACTTGGCTCCGAGGCCCACTTATTTTATGATACCGATACCACACGTTATGCAGGCAGTCCTTTGGAGATTGCTCACGTCAGAGTGTGTTAAGCCGTCGTCCCCAAACCGTTGAAGCAACCATGCTAATTTCAGGTTCAGATGGTAAGTATAACGCTACCATGTATGATAGCATACGTAGTCGTTCTGCTTAAAGCTAACGCATCGCGTGCGCCAGCAGAGTTAATGTTTACGGCCGCACTTCGCGATAAAACGCCCTCAAGTATGTTGCGCGTTGCCTCGTCCACGGAATCCCATATAGCTTTATCCACCTACTTTGGCTAGAATCGCGCGTATGACAGTAATGGAAAGTATATCATTTGCTGTCGGCGCTCGTTGTATCGCAGCGTTTCTTTCAGGAACATGAACAATGAATAATGATTGATCACGGGATAAAAACAAGTGTCTGACACATCCCGTAGGATGGTTGCGGTAAATACGATAAAATGAATATACGTGGGTCATCTACCGAACGTCTGCCTAGATGAATGCTTCGATAAATAACATCAGTGTAAAATTTAAAATGAAATCGAACGTAAACGTTCAGAAGGACACTGGGGTGCAGTGATCGTTGATATAAGGCGTGAGGAAAGTAAACTATGGTCGCTCACTGGGTCCATTTGATACATAAATCCTGTTGAAAAGCCTGCTTGGCGTAATCCATAATAGCGGAGTTTAGGTAAAAAATGCCGGGAGCTAAGAGCAACATCTAATCGTTTTTTGAAAACCTCCAATGTAGGAGAGGATACAACTGAGTCTGGGAGTGCGTTCCAGGGTTGGAAAACCTGAAGGCAGAAGTAATCCCGTCGACACTCTAGGCGGCTATATTGTTCCATCAATTTTAAGCAGTTACCCCTGAGCTGCGTGTTGTGGCTAAGTTTCAGCATATGGCGGCATACGTGGTTGGGGTCATTCAGTAGCTGATAGGCTAATATGAGATCACCGCGTAGTCTTCGATAGCGCCCGCTGAAAATTCCCAGCAACTTCAGCCTTCGGTGGTAAGAGTGATACCGCAGGCCCTTCACATTCTTTGTTGCTCTCCGTTGTGGTGCCTCTATCGCTTCTAGGTCGCGTTTCAACCAAGGTTGCCAAGCTTGGATTGCGTATTCAACATGCGGGCGCACGTAGGAATTGAGCATCATTGGGAAGATTGATGGGTCAAATCTCCCGAATGCCCTTCGCAGCATGCCGACGTGCTGGTTGCCTCTTTTCGCAGCTATCTCAGCCTGTTTTGAACAGTTGCGGTTGCTCTGTACGATCACACCATGCTCATGTTCCTGGGAGCTATTCTGCAGTCCGTTGGTCTCAAGTGAATAGGTGTAGTTATGTCTATGGTATAATTGTACAACGCAACATTTGTCTACGTTGAATGGTAGGGCGTTTTGAACTGGTCAGTTCGACACCGTGTTAAGATCGTACTGGAGCCGCTCGTGGTCATCCGGTCCTCTGATCCTTTGCCATATCTTGATAACATTAGAGAAAAATAGGAACTCGGAAGCAACTGATCTCGCCAAGTTGTTAATGAACACCAAGAATAGACGAGGTCCAAGAACCGAGTCTTGTGGTACTTCACACTCCGCATCGATTGCATCAGACAATGATTCTCGGACTCTCACCACTAGCCGTCGTTCTTGTAGAAAGTTGCTAATCCAACTCAGGATTGAGTCGACAATGCCGTAGTTTCGAAGCTTCTGAAGGAGAATCCGATGGTCTAAGCGATCAAACGCTTTTGGAAAGTCCAGGTAGATGAGCTCGACTCCTACTCCATCATCAACAGCTTCAGTCGAGCTATTACGTGCAATTAATAGGTTAGTATTACATGAATGCTTTTGAGGAAAGCCATGTTGCCCTAGAGCTATTAAGTTGTGGCTTTCCAGATGCTGCATCGGCGCATCTGCGATGATTGATTCTATCACTTTGGATAGTGCGGAAATTAGTGTTATTGGACGGTAGTTGGCAGGAGCAGTGCGGCTACCTCCTTTATGGATAGGAGTGATGACCCCTTGCTTCCATACTGGTGGTATACGGTTTTCCTCTAGACATCGCTGATAGAAAATAGCCAGTGATTCTGCTAGATCACTAGCTACCGCTTGTAGAGCCTTTGGTCGGACGTTGTCGGCTCCGGGAGAACTGTGGATAAGCAAGGATAACAACTTCTTCAACACAGCTTCCGCAGTGAAGGTGATGTTGTCTAAACCCGACGGTGGAGTGTTAGAATTTAAAAGAATGTTTGGACTCGTTACCTGCTGGCAAGTTTGGGAGCGATGAAGCCGTAGGAGATTGGCTGCTTCCATTGCTGATTGCGTGTACCCATCAGCCGTGACTAGTGCTGGAACCCCCCGCTTCACCTTTCGAAGGCCGTTAACGTGCCTGTACAGGCGTTTGTGGTACTTTCAGCATCGTTTCATTAGTTCCTGCTGATGAGTGACCTTGTCGTTGCGGATCAGTTTCACACAGAAGTTACGCTGTGTCACGTATGTAGTCCAGATTTTGGCATTCGGGCTGTCCTGGTGACCTCGCCATGCCAAATCCCTCCGGGACACACATTTACGTGTTGTGCTCCTCAGGAATGCCCTATGCTTGTTTTTTGGGTTGGAAGGACTTCTGTTCCGATACGTGCGCCACCAGTGTGCTAAACGTCCTTGTAAAGGTTTCCCAGGCAACACCTGGGGGCATTCAGTTAAGAAAGTCCAAGATGTAACCTTAACAAGCTTAGATAGCCCATTGTAGTGCGTGACAGTATGCACTTCATCATCTACCTTTTCAGGGTACTCCGCATAGCATATGTAGTCAAACAGTAGAGTACCATGATCACTACGACCCAGCGGTGAACTTGTAACTATCCCATCAACCATGAGCTCTTCGTTAGTTAGCACAAGATCCAATATCGACGGCTTGTTAGCATTTCGAAATCTGGTGGAGTGGTTACGTGGTTGTACAGAGGGCGGCTAGCAGTTAGCTCTTGCAAGTAGACTTTAAACTGCGTACCGTCGGTTGTCAGCGTATCTATGTCGTGCACGTTAAAGTCTTCAGCGATAAGAATGTGGGAGTAGGACTTGTTCAAAGCAAACGGATACTGTGGTTCAGTTTAGAGTCCATTTTCGACGTTG
>CALYDF020009425.1:0-10800 GCA_944474145.2 Dicrocoelium dendriticum
GGAGGTTAGGAAGTGGTCGATGGCCCTCTTCCCGTAAAACCTAGCCATGGGAGACAACAGGTTTACGGGTTATATTCTCAAAGCTCGATTGGCGTAGAGCACGAGGGCCACGCGTTGTCTCTGACGGTGGGAGAACACCTCCGGGTGTTCAATGGTTTGCTACTGCCCGCCTCAAGCCAGGCAGCCCCTGGTCAAATTGGTGCAATCCCGCAAAAACCCACCTACGTCTGGCCGTGGTCGCAGCTGCGTATCCAATTACGGTCGCAAAACATTTGATAATTGTTCCAGAACCTCAAAGGCTGCGTGTGACGGCCGTCAAGCAGATCCCAATCTGTCTCTGCAATCATATTCCCGAGCTGGATCTGCTCCCCACTGCCTTGTGGGTCAGGCTATTGAGCCAAAGGCTCCGGGTAGAGTCCCTCAAGCAAACCTCCGAAGCACAACGACCACCTCGCGTGCGATTGCCCACCAATGCAATCGTATGCCTGCGCGCAAAGCACTCAGCATCGGGTGCTGGAACGTGCGCACACTACTGGACCGGAACTCCAGCGAGCGCCCGGAGCGACGCACTGCACTGGTCGCGATGGAGCTGGCGCGCTACCACATCGATATTGCTGCTCTTAGTGAAACTCGGCTCGCTGAGCAAGGTAAGTTACATGAAGCAGGTGCTGGCTACACATTCTATTGGGTGGGTAACGCCGTCTCAGCACCACGTGAACATAGGGTCGGATTTGCAATATCCGATAGCCTGAATGGCCAGCTGGTGGGTGAACCAACGGGCATCAGCGCGCGGCTGATGACTGTTCGCCTACGACTCGGAAGAGGTAGGTTTTCCACCTCTATAAGCATGTACTGTCCGACCATGTGTTATCCTGATGACACGCGTGATCAATGCCACACTCAGCTGTCCTCCGTGATACGGTCTGTGCCGAGGAGCGACCGACTATTTCTGCTGGGTCATTTCAACGCGTGTTGGGTGTGATGCATCGGTGTGGACAGATGTTATCGGTTCGCATGGCATTTGTTCAGCGAATGCGAACGGTGACAGGCTGCTCTCACTGTGTGCCACTCGGCCTGACGATCACGAACACTCGGTTTGCACTGAGTGCGAGTGATATAGCAACTTGGACGCACCCACGGAGTGGTCACGCTCACCTGCTCGACTATGTCATCGTATGTCAGCGTGATATGCGTGAAGTGCGCATGACACGTGTACTGCGTGGAGCTGAGTGTGACACTGATCACAGATTGGTTCGGACCAAACTGTACATAAGTTTTCGTAAATCGATGTATTGCACTCCCGCCGTGAATCGGCGTAAATTTAACATTCTCTCCCTCGGTACTGTAGCGAAACTTACTGAGCTGGAGAGGGCAATGGCTGCACGCCTGTGCGATGTGGACTGCATAGCCACAGTGGGCGACCTGTGGCACCACATTCGCGATCATGTGACAGCTGCTGCCGAGGAGACCATTGGGCGCGCAAACTGTAAACGGCCGGATTGGTTTGATGACAACAATGCGACGATTGACGCATTGGTGTCGGAGAAGAATGTAGCATTTGCTGCACATGCTGCAGACCCCAGTGACTTAGGGAAGAGAAGTCAGTTTCGCAAACTTCGACGGCGGCTGACCCGAGAGCTCCGTCGCATTAAAAATGCATGGTGAACGGAGAAGACGAAGCAGATGGAATGCTACGCCGAACGCCGCCAACACAAGGAATTCTTTGACTCCTTGAAGGCGGTGTATGGACCGAGATTGGAGCCGCTGAGAACACTGATCGATGGTAGTTCAGGCGCTACCTGCACCCAGACTGCAGACATAATGCAGGTCTGGCGGAAACACTTTAAATGTCTCTTGAACAAACGGCCAGAGATCGACTGGCCTACATTGAACGGCCTGAAGCAGCACGGTGTGAAGGCGGATCTGGCGAATACGCCGACACGGGATGAGACGCAGAGAGCGCTTGCTCAGCTGCGAGACGGCAAGTGTGCCGGAGCCGATGGGATTCCGCCTGAAGTATTGAAACACGGTGGACCCGCGTTATTGACTGCGCTGCACCAATTGGTGCAACGCGTGTGGATTGAGGAGGAGGTGCCTGCTGAGCTGAAGGATGCCCTTGTGCTAGCACTGTATAAGGACAAAAGGAGCAAGCAATGTTGTACGAATTATCGTGGCATCAACTTGCTGAGTTGTGTGGGCAAGGTGATTGCCCGAATCCTGCTCAATCGCCTCGTCAGTCAGGTTGTGGAACCTAACGTGGCGGAGGTGCAATGTGGATTCCGTTCGGGTCGCAGCACTATAGATTTGGTGTTTGCGGCTCGGCAGTTGCAAGGTGAGTGCAGAGAACGACACCAACCATTGTACTCGGTTTTTGTTGATTTCACCAAGACATTTGATACGGTGAACCGCGAGGCATTTTGGCCGGTGTTGGGTAAGTTTGGTTGCCCGCGTAAGTTTGTAAGTTTAATTAGATATCTGCACAGTGGTTTGCGAGCGAGGGTGCAGCTGAGTGGAGAGACCTCGGATGAATTTGCAGTTGTCTCTGGTGTAAAGCAAGGCTGTGTCTTTACTCCTGCCCTGTTTAATATCTACCTTCATGCAATGTCTTGTGCTTTTGATGCGGCTTGTGCTTACGGTGTTCGTGTGGAGCACCGTATTGACGGTCGGTTGCTGAACATCCGTCGTTTCGGTGCGAGAACTGTAGTCTGTGAGACAACTATCCGTACGTTGTTGTTTGCTGACGACTGTGCGTTGTTTTCACACAGCGCGGATGAGTTGCAGCACATGACTATTGCTCTGGCTTCGACAGCGGCCAAATTCGGACTCATCATCAATACAAGCAAAACTGTCTGTCTCTTTCAGCCTTCACCGGAGGTGCAATCTTCAAGATTGCCGCAAATCAGCATTGGTGCTGAAGTATTGGAAACCACCTCCCACTTCTGCTGGCTTGGGAGTGTGATATCGACTGATCAGCAGCTACACGTTGCGTTGCGTATTCGCGTGTCGAAGGCAGCAGCGGCATTCGGAAAACTTGAGTACCGAGTGTGGAATAACCATCAGCTTAGCATTGGCAGGAAGCAGATGGTGTACAAATCCATGGTACTGTCCGTTCTTCTATACAGCAGTGAAACGTGGACGATGTACCGTCGGGATGTGCGATATCTTGCGCGGTTCCATCAGCAGTGTCTGCGACGAATTTTGCGGGTCGGTTGGGGCGGCAGAGTCGCAGACACGGAAGTGTTGCGCCGAAGTGGGATGTATGCATTGGACGGCATACTTTTACTGAGACACCTGAGATGGCTCGGTCATGTGAGCCATATGGATTCGGCGCGGATACCGAAACAACTTTTATACGGTCAGCTGCGTATTGGGAAGCGGCACGTGGGGAAAATAAAGCTACGTTACCAGGACATGATTAAAGTGAGCCGCACACGTTCTAATCTTGATTGCAGATCATGGGAATCGAAGGCGGTTGATCGGCGTGCATAACGCCATCTAATCACGAAGGCAGTTGCTGAAGTGTGGGAGAAAGACCTCATGCATGAAGAGAAGAAGCGGCAGTTGCGGAAGCGGTAAGCACCGATGAATTGTACTCCATCGACATCGAGCGCATGGTGCTGTAGTACATGCGGTCGCGAGTGCCTTAGTCAGGCAGGCTTAGAGAGCCATGAGAGAGGTCACTCGGGACCACTGCCGAAGCGACGACGGGTCCTGCAGTGAACGTAGGCAGCACCGGCGCAGCGTTTGTAGGCACGCTGAATTCGATTTACTAACCGCGTGCTTGCATGCTAAGTCTCTATATTTCAGGTGGTGGGTTTACAGTTTTTGCCTTAATGCTTTTCTTTCTCATATAAATACCTCCCTGTACTCTATTTCATTAACTTGCACACATCGCCTAAGCCAATTGTATTCGATTTCCATAACATTTTTTGCGTTCGTGGCATTCCGTGAACTATACTTCCTGACCTCGTGCACTTAGCTAGGATTTGTTTGTAATCAACTTATTACATATGCTATTTAATTAAGGTTTGTGTCACCGTTTCCTTATGCATTAATCGAGTTTTTCTCTTTTTCTCTTTTTCTTTCTCTCTTTCAAGTGTTTGGCTGTTGTTTGATATCCCCGGTGTGGATGCGCTTGATGTACATGTTGACAAGGTGCCCACCTGTCTATTATCCACTACTTCGTCCATACTGGCTCCAAGAGACAGTTGGTGGTTGCTGGAGGGGACAGAGTGCACGGTCCTTGTGGTCATGCTAGGCTTGAAGAGAGGTTCCATGCACTCAGCGTGGAGCGGACTAAGGTCCATCCACCGCCTCGGGTGCGATTGATTCCCAAATACATTGTGCTTGTGTTTGACTGTGGAGGAGTGTGGGCCGGCTACGTTGATGAAACGTGGTTCCCATCCGCATGCCTCCCGGTCTTATTCCTTCGGGTTTACACTGGATATGGGGTATGTGTTTGGAGCTGTGGGTGGTGCAGCGCAAGCCATCCATGGTCCCTCTGTAGGCGCAGGCGTCCTGTGGCTTGCTACAGTGACATGCAAATCCGAAACCGGATGCCGCCAACCATATGAACAGCCATGTTACC
Organism: Dicrocoelium dendriticum; assembly: GCA_944474145.2. Classification (NCBI taxonomy): domain Eukaryota; kingdom Metazoa; phylum Platyhelminthes; class Trematoda; order Plagiorchiida; family Dicrocoeliidae; genus Dicrocoelium; species Dicrocoelium dendriticum. The sequence continues at coordinate 4,589 of CALYDF020009425.1, forward strand.
ACATACATTTAAAAGCATAAATATCACACATCATAAAAACGTTTGCGAAACGCATAATTGAAAAACACTTTTAAGTTACTCGCGACTTGGTCAATCGAAAAGCGCCGCAAATGAACATTATACGTTTGAGATCAACGCGAATGCAGAGCAATAAGTTTCCGCATAAGCAGCACGCAGACTAGGTTCAGACGACGTGACAATAACAGTGTGAGCTCTAAACTTTTCTGAACACTGCTCAGTGAGTTCAACTTACAGAACCATATAGCAGCAGCTCCGTACAGCTCAGAAGTCACAGGTGTCATTATACTCTGAATGTAGGTACGAAAATCAATCGATATCATTGGAGGGCGATGCTTTTCTCTGACAACAAACGCGGTTTGACCCATTACAAGTGAGCTGAGCAATTACATGCTGAATTTGTTTAAGATGTGCCTCCAAATACCACTGTATGTTTTTCGGATTCAAGCGGGACAAACGTTCCTTGGATGACGACGCAAGGTGTGCTCTACCTGTGGAGGCCACCAACTTAAAGTCCTTGATGCTGTGCAAGTGGTGCTGGCTAGCCGAACAACATCCTCGTGGTGCCAGCTGGGTGATTCGGGTTCACCCCCTTTCAGCAAATAGTTCGGCGGCAGTGTTCCAGGACGTGGTGGGATTTCGCCTGGCAAGCGTTCTCCCTATAAAAAGCCACATATGTCCGTTTAACAACACTGTGACGTGGCGATTGTGACTCGCCACTAACTAAAGTCACCCACTGCTTATCCGAACAATCTCTTCAAGTCCACAGATAGCAAGTACTGGCGACACCTTCAAATACATTCAAGCAAAATGACAGGAAACGTTTACCAATCCCATAAACAAAGCTAAACACGCCTACATGCAAACTTACATACATTCATATATAAACATATGCAACAATCCCATTGTGCCATTGTACATTAACTGATCACATTTTGCACTCTTAACATGATCATGCCTGCGCAGGCGTGCCTCGCTTATTCGAGAATACACAATTTATTTTTTTATTTATTTATTTATATGTGACTTTGTTATAGCTTGAGAAAGCCACCGGCATCTCATCAGGAACTCTCCGCTGCATCCCGCTTGAGTAGATCGGTCTCAGAATGGTTTACACACGCTGAGTACCCCATCAGTTCTGTGAGAACTGAAAAACAGCTCGGATGTTTTGGTGACGTCATCATACATGCCAGGTTTATTAGTGGAAGTTCTAATGCTCTTTGGGAGATTCACAGTAGTGCTGAGAACCGGGTGCACACTTTCGACCCAGTGGCCCAGCAACAATCGTCTAAGAAGACGGCCGTTGGTGGGGCGCCACTTCAAAACTTTTGGTGTGGGCACATTGTGGCCAAGCATATGTTGGCTGTGTTCGTAGCCAAAAACGTCATGTGGCTACTGTACCTCTCGTACAGCAACGCACAGTCACCGGGGACTGGTATGTCACCCACTATCTGACACAAGTGCTAGAAACTGTAGCCAGGCGAGCAACCTTGCCGCACCGTGACAACGCAACTGCAACAGATCCCATATCGTCGTAGATTTTCTGACTAGACACCGCATCCAGATCACTCACCTTACTGTCCAGACCTGGCTCCGTGTGACTAGTTTGTTTTCTCAAATGTCAAATGCATGATGGATCGAATCTGCTACGAGTCTCCAGCTGCTGAGTTAGAGTTTTCATTGAGCTGGTTGAAGGGCTAGCCATTTTGGTATAGTCTAGCTGCTTCTACAGGTGGTTTGAATACATACAACTGTGCATGAACGCCGGTGGAGCCTACTTCTTGAAAAGGTAATGCTCTTTATTCGTAAAATTGGAACGCTCTCTTCATTCGGAAATTATTATTCTACCCTTCTAGTTAGCGCGTGGTCGGTCCAGCCAGCGGGAAATCCGATCTAATAAGTCCAGTGTGATTCGTGGCAGTCTCTTGAATGTAAAATGAAAATTAATTGGAAACCTGACAATCGTCCGCGGTAAATGCATCACTGTCCACCATTTTGTAACCACCATTTTCGTTTTGCCCGCAAGCAGTAGAATTTTCTTGAGATGACTGTTCGCGTATGTGTACTCCTTTATATTGCAAGGAAGCGTTTCGATAATGCGACTGCAGTTTCCAAGTGTAAATCGTCTCTATTTAGGAGTAAAACGACGTTAGCGAGTAATATTGTTCGTCGCAATGAGCCGACAATTTATATAATTCAACTACCTCTCCGGAAAAGCACCAAACAGCCGCTTCCAACTATTCAGCTCGTCAGTGGTGCACATCCTTCAGTCCTCTACGGAGGATCGAACTCATGACTACAAGTCAGCACAAACCGTTAGCTGTCGTGGATTTGATTCTACTTAGAGGACCGAAGAATGGGCATCACAAACGAGCCCAAATAGGGTAAAACAACGGTCTGATGCTTTCCGGAGTTATTTGACTTAGCTGAATTGTCGGCTGGTTGCAACGAACATAAATCGTCTCTATTGCGGGTTCTGCTGGCGCATTGCAATCAACGCGGTCAGTCACAAATTATGTTTTCCGTAACTGTATATTGTTTTGTTGCTCTCCTTTAAAATACAACGCATCCAATTATTAATCATTGTTCACTGAAAACATAAAAGTATATCTCAGTGGAGACTATGCTTTCGTTTATCGCATGAACCTTAAATTACACCATTCAAATCTCCCTACTACTCCTGTTTACTGGAAAACAGTGTCAGGTTCAGAATATGTTCGACCATATTCCCTTAAGGTCACATGGTTTGCCCCATATGTCCTTGGACTCCAACACATTATCTTTTCCCAGGAAATTGGCGTGCATTGATTTTATCGTTTTAAGGGGACATTAGGGCTATTGATATATATCGAATAAGATTATTAACCAAGACTTGAAGGCGGCTGCTAATTTTAAGCCTGGTGACCTCGATCAGGACAACTGTGGCTTTCAATCAGGCCTAATACGTTGAAGTGGCACTCGAAGAATTGTCGTTCGCACACACACACACACACACGTTTCACCCTTGTGTTTAATGTCACTTGCATAGACGGGATCCTTAGTTCCTTTTTCATGACATTAAAATTTATGATTGAACCCAGGGTCATCGCACTTATAACCAATGCGAAATGGCGCATCTTATCTTGGGATATTGTTTATAAATATTGTGGATGCAGGCATATTACGATAAGAAATCTAAAGGAACAAAGTTTCAAATATACAAAGTAAACACTTATTTCAGGATAACTAGCGACTACCGAAAATTTAAAAACAATACATCACTATTGAAAAGTAAACAGCGAGGTTTATCGATTTGAAATACTATAAAGAATTTCATGAGTACTACTTATCTAAATTACAGAGCAAAATATCGTCCGCCTCTCCTTGCACACTGGAATACAATCATAAATTTGTGGGGAGATAGTTAATGAAAAAATCAACCTTTATAGGAGAATGTTTGTTCTAGTCCAGAAAAGGTCGATTTGCTAAAATATGACAACATCATTTTCATCCTCATATATAAACCTCATTTTCCATGAACGCATCTTTATTTTTGCAGCGATTTTGTGAGTTAGTACACTGCTTCTTATTTTTACACCTGTGGTATAAAGTCAGGAAGTGAATACACAACAACTATCGGTGTTCGCCCGAGAGTACTTGATGACTTGATCGATCGCATGAACTATCTCCTCAAATATTTTCACTCTTTATCCATAATAGATTAAACAAAAAGCCTTTTTTCCAAAATACGCTTGTATTAATAAAACAGGTTAATCGGCGTAAATATCTAATAGATATCAAATCCAGCCTAAGCAGTACACCGGCACGCAGTAACTACCCTTCGCTGCCTCACGGTCTACCATTCGCAAGTGTGCTAAGCACACTGCGAGGTTAGACGGGTCCCTGAGTAGGCTCAAAACTTCGCCCTCGGATTACAAGGCAGGTTTTGTCTGTAAGACTACGGGTCAGCAAAAACATCAAAAGCATACTAAAAATCAGACGATTTTTAACCACAACAGGACCCAAAATTATAATTGCCCACTTACGCTCGCGTCTAACCCAGTTTAAATTAAACATAATTCGCAATCTTGAAAACCACTTGTAAAGTCCAAGTTTGACTTCGTTTCCGCTTTATTAAGCGCTGCTCGCAGATCTCAGTGGCATGGTGTTTATGGCCTCGGCCGTGAACCATTAGTCTCTGTTGTCCACTCCAGTTCAGAGTACACCAAACCAGGACGAAACCGCGGTCGTGTGGGACTAGTGTTGAGATGAGCAAAACCAAAATTTTTCCATCTCATTTACCGTGCTTTTAGATGCATACGTTTTGCTTGTCTTTTATCAAGGAGTCCTATGTTGTGCAACCTACCTGCCAGACCTGGTACTTTGATATTTGCTCAAGCTTCGGTTTCCTCAGTAACTCGTGATTGCTCACATAGTTACTGGGGATAGATTTTGGCATCACACAGGGTCATTAACACGACCCAACAACAATGTCATGTTAGTCGCATCCGGAAACGCCTCATGATTAGACATCCATTCCGGACAATTAAGCGCGTCATATTGTGGGAAGGTTAGGCAATGCAGAGACTATTGTAATATGCAGAGCCTGGACTGACAGTCCTTAATATTTCCCTTAGTTTAGCTTTTGGAAAATTAGACGTGAGCTACATTGACATAACACCGAATATCGCGTAATGCAAGGTCGATGCACATCGGTGGAAGTCTTTCTAAAACTCCTCCACAAATCTGTAGTCCAACAAATTTTACCCACGGAAACGTGGTGATGATTCCTGGCTTGCCCATTGGACGTAACGTTGACGGCAAAACGTTTAGGAAATGTAAACCTTTTCATTCCTGATTCTATTTCAATCGCATAAGCTTCTATGTTTAGCTTGACCATGTTAGGCTGTATCACGATAATAACATTATAGGTCAGCCGCTCTCCACTATAAATAACTTTCGTTACTTGACTAATGTGGAAAATTACCGACTCTTTTGTATGTTAAAATGCTTTGTCTCATGCAATGGGTCACTAAACACTAGTGATAATTTTCATGGACCTAAAATACACAAAGCAGCGTTTCACACAGACGGCAAGTATAATGAATAGGAGATTCTTACATTTAAGCAACTGTTAACTTTGACAAGAACTAGTCTACTGCACGAACTTTCCTCACCCATATTTAATAGAATTTGAGGATTCAGCTGCTATGCTAGGTAGGTGAACTTGTGGAAGCATAGTCACCAATCGGTCCAATAACTTCAGACAATAAGTGAAAAAACGAATTACCGGCCCCGTAACACACATACCATGGTAGTGCGGACACATTGCGTTCTATACTATTAAAAACTCTTTAAACGGCCGCGAATAAGCCAGCTGTCTAGCAGTTGTTCTCTTTCGCTGTTGTTCCGGTCTAGTAGTAAATGCTTGCAGTATACTTTTTGAATGCTGCTGAAAACGAAGTGGTTGGAACCCAACCACGCAGACAACAGGCTTGTTCGCATCAACATGATAAATATTTACTTGTTCTCCCGTTCCTGTAGAGATTATATTGGTTGTAACGTGAGGCTTTTTCCTGACAGGATGAGGGAACACTATGTGTCTGCCACCGACCTGGTCGCGTTATTGAACAGGAAATGACGTCATACTCCTTGCATTCAGCATTTAGCTTTCACAGTTGAAACCCGATAGATAGAAGAGGGGGTACCGGTTAAATTTTATTGTAACCTGTTCACAGAAGATGCAACCATCTGCACCAAAGAGTAGAAATTTAGCCCTGTCCCGACAAACAAAGTATACGTAAAGTGGTATTTCATAAGTAATACAAATTCGCTCTTACGGATTCCATAACTTCTATGTCGATCCATAGCTGCCGTAACTGGGAAGTCCTGACACCGGAAGGAAAACCGCTGTCATCTGCATGGCAGGTGCCTGCATGGCAATGTAGGATGGGTCGGGCTATATCGCCGTTAGATAACCATTCGTGATGGTCAACAACCGTCCTCCATGGCGCAGTTGCATAAGTTGCAGGCCGGTTAGCACAAGCCACTAGCAGTCATGGGTTCGATCCTCCGTAGAGAACCGAAGGATGAGCACCACTGAGGAGCCTTAATAGTGCGAAACGGCCGTCTGGTGCTTTTTCGAATAGGTAGTTGATTTATCTGGATTGTCGGCTGACTGTGACGAACAGAAATACTCATTTAACCTTAATTAT
>CALYDF020009426.1:0-10815 GCA_944474145.2 Dicrocoelium dendriticum
TGACTTGTTTACACACGGCCAGGATCTTGTCGTGCTAGACCAATTTGCTCGGCTGACTGTCTAGCCGTCGAGTTAGACTTAGGTACAACAACAGACATCGAGAGGGATTATAATCGTAGATTTAATGAGAAAAAGAGCAAACAGCATTTTCCGAAATACTTGGTGCATAAGGCAACCAACGGAAATTCTATATCGATTGGACTTTCAAGGGTGACTCTAATGTATCGAAAAGGAGAAAAAGTTTAATTTCTGCTACTCAAGAAATTTGCTGTGCTGCTCAGGTTGTGGTCATCCGTAGAACTCTTAACTTGTGGCTGCCTCCAACGAATTTATCTTAACCGTTCGGAGACGGTTATCTAAGCGGAACCAATCGCCTTTTGAGTTCCAGAATAAAGCAACACGTGCCAAGATGGGTTCAACATGAAAATGCTCAGCACCCCTCTCCCACTGAAGTTCTCTGCTTGCGCAGGCCGCCAGCTTCCTCAATAGGCTATAACCAACTGACTACGCGTCACCGTATGTTGCCTGAATCAGTGTTCACACTTGTGGTACGTCGCTCTAATCACCGCTTGTTATCTTTCGCTAAGACTTACCATAACGCGGATGAATCAGGCCCTCTTTGTTCAAAAGCAATTATTTGAAAGCTGAAGACCGGCGTGGACACAGCAAAGGAACTTCTGTCATTTATTTTGCACCCCATACATATTTGCACACACTCATATTTACGTATATGGTTGCATACCGGTTATTGTTGATGGTACTCAGGAGAATAAACGGAATGCATGCAACCATCACCTTTCATCTTCTTACCTGCCTAGATTTGTTAAGCCTTTGGTTTGCTTGATGTCAGTTGCGTTATTAGGATTGGGTTTACTCCCGGATTCACCGACCAACATTTGCTGTCTGATTTATTGGCAAATCACACACGCTTTTTACGTATGCTTTGAATCAGACACGGTCCCTTTCATTACTTGCGTTCTACTCGCTGCCATTAAGGTTGGGCTTTGGTTGCGCAACCCGATCCTGCCTAAACTTTCTTGCATTCGTTTCGTTTCCCGCTCGTTATAGAGGTTTTTCAGTCTCCTGCGTGATCGCTGCCTTCCGCGGCAATACCAATTGGCCAAAGTCAATTTCCTCTATTGGCATTTGTATTATCTACTCGAGTAATTCTTTATTCGCTTTACCTCAACAGCCCCCATTACACCTGCTGTTTTGGCCATAAGCGGGATGTTGCTTAAGACGTAAAATACTTCCGAGGATACTCTAACTAATGGTTCTGTTGCGCAAAGTTTCATTTGTGACTTCGTTCATGAATTTCTCTTCATGGCTCTTTCTGACACCGTCCAACTTCTTTGATCCTCTATTTGATGAGGTTATACTAAATAAATGACATCTTGTCTGACCATCGCTGGTCCACTCGACTCCTCGGCTGGGTGCCAATGATGAAAATGTGGTACAAAACTGGTCGCACTGGATGTACTGTACACAATTCCGCCTGAATTCACGTTTATAAATGTCAAACATAAAACCGCAATAACCGAATCGTGTTTGTGCAAAATGAAAGGAATTGTTGCTCCCGATTTACCTGTCACCGCGGCTTCCTTTCGGCAGCCATAGGACGACCGAGCCTACTAAGGGATTACAAGTGGCATGCGCTACAACACCCACAGTTCCAATCACACACCATATAGCCGGTGTAAACGCGACGATATCAGAACGGGAAGCAAGCTGATGGGAGCCACGTTTCATGAACGGAGCCTGCCCATGCTGCTTCACAGGCAAATATAAGCGCGCTCTATTTCGTAAATCAGGCGCACACACAAGGCGGTGGTTCGGATGCAACCCACACCACACACAAACCATGTGCATAGAACCAAATTTAAGCCTAACACGAGGACATTGCATTCCGTCCAATAAAGCAAAGACCAATTGTATCCTAGAGCCAGTACCGCAAAGCAGATTCGCTATGTAAACAAACTTAACAATTATGGCCTCCTGCCACTTGAGATGTCCGCTTTAATCAGGAACCAACTGCAGCAAGTGGTGTTTTGACATATCTCCATTTGGTGACCATGGGCCCAGCGTATGTTGTGTGATTGGAGACACGGTGAACTGAGATATACACCTAAGCAGATTTGAGAAAATGTAGGGCGAATCTGGATATTAACAACACAACGCATTCACGAAAATGAAATCGCATGCCAGAAAGCCCACGTCCGCCGAAGTAAAACAATGCGCCCTAGGAGATATAGTGACAACTGTCCAGGATATATATTGCTACTTGCACAAGCGATTATTATATAATAAGAAAGGTGATAAAACAAATATTCCACTTCTACGGGAAACAATAGAAAACCCTATGATGCAACTTGTGCTCAAATGTTGCTCACTCTCTAAAGTGCCATAATATACTACTTTAAATGAAACCATGTATTCACCCCTACCAAGGAGTGAGTTCCCCTCTCCCACCCCACCAGTTATTTTGTAGAGATATGGCTCAGGTGCGCTGCCTGACGATTGCTAGTATGGTTATAATTTGGAACGGGTTTATGAAACCTCAATACAGTCGGACAACAAACACAGGTAATGAAGTACACTGGACGCTTTTTAATCTCCATGGATACCGGCAAAATTACACTAATTCTTTCCTCGGTTGAAGTTCATCTTGGGTAATGCCATTGTTCAGGGTTTTGTGGTAGTATCCGAACTCTCATTGCTGCGCTGTTGTAAACGTGACAATTTACTGGTAAGCGCTCGAATTTAGTGTGCTCGTTTTATGTGCGCCTTTCGCTATATTAACCATGGCTGTAGTCAGTCACATGTGCGTAGTGATGCACTGTTTACGGTTCCTTCACTCTCATTCTGCTCATTCACATGCGGAAGTTAATCTCTTGTTTTTGACCCCCGCAACGATACGAGACGAAGTTAGTGAATGTTTTTACTTGTAGATTCTTACACTGTAGACCACATACTACATGTGGTCGATTACTACCCACGGTGGCCGAAACAACCATGATGGTGCTAATGAATAGAAATGAATCCGTTGGTGGTCGGAGCACTACCAATGTTCGCTATTCTTGTTATCGTTTTCGCTATGCTACCTAAGAGGCCGCCGCACAGCGAAAACAGTTGGAAGCTCAGCTGGTATTGTTGTCTTTTTAGTAGGTCATTTTGAAAAGCTCTTTTTCTAAGTGAATTGCGGTGTGCAATCTCAATTTGGACCGCCGGGCGTTTTGAAGTGAACCTTAGTCAATTCGATCGCTGGGACCGTGCGATATTCGGCATATTCGGATATTTTCAGGGAATCCAGAAATATAAATATGAGATGATGGGGCTAAGAGCATAGTGCTAAGGTGGACTGAGTCAGGAAAAGCCAGAGAGGTGTGGTAGCTTTAAGAATATAGCTATCCTACCAATTGAACACAAAACACAACACCACAGTATTTATAGGCGTAACATGCAAGGTTTCTGGACTACGACCACTACACGACACTTTCTCCAGCTTTAGAGAATTATTCGGAACCAATGTATAGGATGCATATTTCCAGCTTATAGGATATCACTCTCTGCTTAAACGCTGATCGGTCGGGTATTCATGGGGCCCGTGGGCAGCAGTTATATACTTTAAGTTTTGTAACAATTATATCCCTTTAATAATTTAAGTATTGTGTCTATGTGCGCAAGATAAGTATTATTCTCCGCCAGAGATAAATACGACGGTTTATTCCACAAACTTGTCTTGGTATTACGGGATTCTTTAACCACGTTTTAGTCCTTAAACTAAGGTTTACATAAACAACGCGCAATCGGAGGACAGTAATCTGTTACAGCATCTACGCGTTGGCGTTGATAATTCTGCTACGTTAATACGCCCCATTATCTCCCCGGTAGAATTGAAAATTGATTACTGTTGATCATACACAAACAGGACAAACGTCACCCTGCGGATCCGCAGAGCGGTTGTGTATTAGCGCATCGTTGCCAAAGAAACAAATCTAGTAGGATGTGAAATTGGGTACACTAACTAAAAATAAAGTGTTGATTTCCGGATAGCCTGTTTATGCTGCGATTATTACAGCAGTTCATCGTTCCATGCTCTATGTAGATATGAATGACGTTTGTTTAAATGATGGGATTTTCACCGATCGCAATCCTATTCGGTTGAATACACTTTTGCATTTGAATCTGTTGGCGATCCGATCTCTGGACAGGGACTGCTATCACTCCTGCATAGGTTACTCAAATCGGATAGTGTCGATCTATATGCAATCAAGTTGCCTAGCTCGGCTAACCTCGCAACAACCGAAAAATTTCCCCGAGCTACGAGGATACCTAGTAACTACTATTGAACAGGAGTAGTGTTATGCGATATAAAAGGTGTCTGTTTCATGCTGACATTATATTATTTTCAAAAAAATATGATGCCACTTTCACGAAGATTTTCTTCAATGTAGCACTAGGGGGATCCAAAACAGTAGTTCGACGATCGATGATCTAGGAATTTCCATCAAATCACGTTTTCACTTTCCACCCATTGAATACGTCACTGCCTCTGCATGTACTTGGCTGTTTTTGTAAGTTCGACTTGTACTGCGTGCTGAAAACAGCACAATTTTGTTTAGATTCTTGCTATTTGCCACTGGTGACCCTTAATCCAAAATAACATTTTCAACTATTCACTCATATTTAGTCACAGCCAGGGGCTCGGTATTCCAAATGTTTCATTTGATCATCTACTTTGTTTGCTATATCTCCCGCGATAATATACTTTGTTCATGTCCAGATGCATTAGCGTGTCTTCATCGTTCTCAACGTGATCGCTTGTTTGTGGATCAACTAGGTTTCTATTACATGCTTTCGGCGCTGCGCCAAAATGCACCATTTAAGTAGCTGGTGTCACAATAGTCTTAATTTTACTGTGTATTGGGTAAACGTGATTACCTCTGCCAAGTTTTCTGCATGCGGACCCGTTTGTTTCTTTGGTTGAAATTCGGTGCGATTGGTGAATCTTTGCTGTAAATAAATAAAGAAATGGGATATTCTGGAGGAACGAAGCAAACCGGTGAAGGCGCGATCAAATATGCGTACAAGGATAGCTGATTTTGAATAGTTGAAAATTTCGTTTCCATTAAAGGTATAACCGAAATAATCGTGGTTCAACTAAGTGCGCATTTTATCAGGTAATAGTCTGACCCAGGAACATGATGGGGATGGGGCGCGGAAAAAAAGAGCTATAACGGTTGTATCGGTATGCAAGTTCGGCGTGATTTCACCATGTGGTAATTCATGAGCCCAGGAGCCAAAACTATATTTCAGCACAATCGGTTTCCGTTAAAACTCAGGATGTTCGGTGATAGATCAAAGCGTTCGCTATGGCAAAATCGGTTAGACAGGTGGTATGTAGAAGTCTTTTGGCAACGTCAGTGTGGAATGGTGGGCTGTGACTGTATTTTAGTAAAGAATCACATCCGCTATGTTGCAGTGCTTTTAAGCGGATATTTGTAGCTTTTTATAGGGAGAAAGCTTTCCAAGTGTGAACCCACCACCTCACGGAACACTGTAGTAGAATATATTGAACAGTAATGCAAGATGGCAATGCATCGTGCAGGCCGATTTTGAACCCGGTTTGTCGCAGTCGATGGTCGATCAAATTTATTGGCTGGTTGACCAATTAGTTTAGTCACTGTCCGGCAACAGTCGTTGAAACCGGTCGGGGATGCAAAAGAGCCCTAGATTGTGATGTGTGGTGCAGGTGAGGAAAATTTTCAAAGTACTACTTGCTGGCTTCTTCTGTGGTATACTTGTCCGGTTTCTGCTGACTATGTCCAGCTATCCACACTGGTCTTGTCATGGGGGTGGTGAGAGTAGTCGGTCCTTGTGGCTGAATACTTACATACCAGGAAAAAATTGCCATTCCTTTGTCCAATTTGGGATTGTTATGAAGTTCTTAGTCCGAAGGACAGGAACAGAATTATTTTAAATTTAAGTAACAAGTGGATGTAATGGTCTCCGATGTCTACTGAAAGCTTAATGAAAGGTCTGCGGAAAAGCCAATTGTTCGAGCGCCTATGTGGAGCACCAAAGCTTTCCAGGTAATGCCATCGAAAAAGCTTCGCTTGAATGAAGAATCAGAGTGTTCTTCCGGAAATGTAAGTCACATATCACCATTATATAAAACATCAGTGAGAATAAGCAAAGCTATCCGTGTCAGTGAAAGTGATCACTGCAGGATAATCTGTCAAGTGTTTTGGAACAGGGAATCCATGTAAACATATTATTCTAGTGAGTAAATTGTGTTATGTGAGTACGAGGCGAGCAAAACTCATTTGTTTACACCCGGTAAAAGTGGCATCTGCAGAACGGCGGAAAGGAATTCATTTGCAACGATGAGCGAATGAAATGGATTGGTATTCCTATCCAGGAGAAAGGATCTAGTGTTCAAGTTGTTTAAGCTGGCTATTGAGAATGAGTCAGCCCGTCCAAGGGGATGATGGTTCTTTTGTCGGCCGGTGTATCGGTGGAAACCTAGGGAAAAACGCGAACCGAACAAGAAGCAATTAAACAGACAGTCAGGCAGCAATGTAGCAAAAAGCACTATCGAAAGACTGATGGCATGCAACGGTTAGTAGGTGTATGATACTTTGAAGCGTACGTAATTTCATTTAGTACACATGATTATCAGGTGCTTCTCTGGCTTTGCTCAGAGTGCAAGAACTATGTAGAAAGAGCTTTATGCACCAGCAAAATCAAGAGACCGATATAGCAAAGCGTGTTTACAAAGTTGAGCGCACAATACAGTTGTTGGAGAGAAACATATAAAATGATGATTGCGACAGCAGTCTGAATGCGAGAGGCAGGCTAGACGAAACTAAGGTTAACCACATTGAGACGGAAAACAGGGAGCAAGCAGTTATTAAAGTATCGTACAGAAAGGATCTACAAAGAATCCGCGAGGAACGGATGGTTTCAGAAAGACATACGGTGCGTATTAAGTAAGATTACCGATGCTGAGGCGATCATAATTCAATAGTTTTAACTCAGTAAGAATCTAGATAAAAGGGTTACAGTGGAGAAAATCTGTAGTGCATTGGGTGTCCTTAGTCCAGTACAGTCAGATTAATAAGGAATAAACTGGCTCAAACAGCAACATCCAGCCTGTAAGGTAAATTTTAAAATGAGATAAACTGCAGGTACATATGAATAGGTCTAAGGTGAGCCTACTAATATAAGTGATAGCCAAGATACCCCGCAACTGTCAAGCTGCCGCCTGAAACCAGGAGCGTTGTCGAAGCGCAGAAGCGCAATCGCACGAGTATAATTTATTGCGCCGCAATAAGAGTAATCCGCACAATAGAGGTGGGAATAAAAACAGAGCGCAAAATCAGAGAATGTTAGCTTCCGAATGAAGGAGACTATATGGATAAAAGAAAAACAAGACCAAAAGGGATATTGACAAAAATGGAATAGAGGGAAGCCGCTACCAAACCATGATGGGAAATTGCATTGTAGACTGGGAAAATTAGCAGAGCACAAGACCGTCCAGGTAATACTAGGTTAGACGGTGCAGTGAAAATAGGTAACACAGTTGTGGTGAGGACAAATATGGGGTGCGTCAGCGGAAATTAGCATGTGAATTATCAAGGTGGTTATATTCTAAACGTGGGAATAAGTCTGGGAGGGCTCTCAAAGTGAGTGAGATTGGTCAGACGACCCTTGATTGTTCGATGCGTTTATATGGAGTCGTACAGTTAGGATGGCAAGAAGATAGAGATGATCATTAGAAACTGATAGGTAAGACAGGGAAGTGGCTATGTTAATAATGGGTGAACAAGGTCAGTAGGCTTTCAAAGTGATCAGGATATGGCATTGAGTCCGCAGAGTCTAGATAACCTGCAGTCTCACACTCTGGAAAAAGCCAGAGCTAGACTGGTCAGATAAGACTAGGTTAGGGCACCGAACTGAGTGTTGGATGTCCGATTGAAGAAAGATTAACAGCAGGAAGCGCAGTAAGCAACTGATAATTTTGTAATGGAATAAGGCTTAATGATAAGGTATGGGAGGCCAGCGAGTCTCTCGTGTTAAAGGGTATACAGCGTTCAGTCTCCCGAACAGTGGCCGGTAAACTCACAGTAGCTGAGATAATTCAGCTAGTAGGAGACGGATCAGACGAGACAGGATTAGTCAGCGTATTGAAATTAATTTGTACAGTTAATATTGAGTAAGGCTATTTTAATAAGGGGTGCAGGTTCAGCAGCCCTCGCGATGACAGAAACATAGTATTGATTCCGCTGAATATGGACCGCTTGCAGATCTGTAGTGTGAAAGCAGTCGAAATGTAGCAGGCTGGTCAGATTAGATTAGGTTAGAGCCAGGCACTGGGCGTTGGCTGTTTGACTGAAGAATAATTTAAATTAAGTAGCGCAATAAGGACAGGAAAGAGTCGGGATAGAAAACATTTTATTGATCAGGTGTGGAAAAGTCAACTTGTCTCCCTATGTTTAGAAGATATTGCGTTCGGTCTTCCGAATAAGTTGCCGGTACCGTCGCAGTGGTCTGACAGAATTCTAAGGAGACCGATAAGACGAGACTGGATTAGTCGGCGCAATAAGACTGAGTCGCTTAGATGATTTGAAATATGTTAAGCAATGGACACACTAAAAATGCGTGGCTATATTATAAATGTTTTACAAGTCCATCAGACTGTCGAAGTGTGGAAGACTTAGATAAGGGTCTACAGAGCATAGACTTTTTATATATGGGTGAAGTGGAAGAAATCAAATTGCAAGAGACTGGTCAGATCTGACTAGGTTAATGCCGTGCACTGAGAATCTGCAGTCTGATTGAAGAATAAAAGAAAGCATACAGCGCGATAAGAAGGGGAAATACTCGGGATAGAAATAGTTTTACTGATATGGTGTTTAAAAGTCAACGTGTCTTACTAAGTACTAAAGACAGAGCGTTCCCTCTTCCGAACAATGACCAATATACAAACAGATAGGCGAGTGGATCATGAAACCATCGATTAATGCTCTCCCTCGTTCATCCAAGAAACATTTCCAAACTATGGGAGGGGCATAGCCTATAGTGTTGCTTAGAATTTGGCTGCTGCCAATGGCACCCGGAAACTTACGTATTCCGTCACTCCCACCGAAAGAAAAATAAATTAGATTGGCAAAGCTCTACCTAAAATTACTCCGCCAATTTTGTGCGAACCGTAAGGCCGGTCCACTTAAATCTATACAGCACAAATATTAATTAATTGAGCTTAAATTACACACGTAGTGATCTGCACCAAGATTCCAGAATAAACGAGAAATACATCAACTAAAAGCAAACTGACCACAAAAGCCACTGAAACTACTTATGAAACTGTGTAGCTAAGTCCACTACTTTTATGCGGGTATAATTCTCCTTGACTCATGTCACTACTGTTAACGTATACTTCTTCACGTGGTAATACATTTTATACCAATGAAGCGGACTCAGTCCTGTTATCGACAGCTCGTTTTGATAATTGCTCCTGTTTCATACGATTTAAACCGGAGATTCCGTGAAATGCGCTACCTGACAAAGCACGGTTTAAAAGGGCAATGAAAGTAATAAGTCGACAGCACTGCTGTTACTCACGACGCATCCGAGGCTAGAAAACAAGATGCAAGCAAAGCGGGTACTAACGACCAGGAGCAACGGCGGTGCATTTGCCAAAACTTTGCAACACACACTATGTCGACAACCCATGTGGACCGGCATGTTCAAAGGAAGTGGCTCGATTAGAGCGTACATGATTCTTCAAACTAACGAAGTGGGCAAGAATAATGAAGCACCAATATCTGCATCACATGTGAGTGCTTCCTGAGCTCTGGCTCGAAATGGGTCTTATAAGCAAAAACACGACATGAGGAATGTAATCGAAACACGTCTCCATAATCGTTCGGAGTACATTACTACTCTAGCTAATTTATCATAAAATATTTCGGCTTCAAAAAACTAATGTTGAAAGATATGGCCAACCGTTGGATACACCATTATTCGGCTGTCATATAAAATCAAGTACCTACCAACAAAATAGTATTGTAGAAGTTTGAGTTATTACAATTACTGAAAGCACATCAGCCAGAAGACACATATAGCAAATGACCCGAGGTTTAACAAACGTTGGATATCTCGATAGTCACTACCAACATCCATTCGGGGAAGTTACCAGTCGGTTCGTATTTTGGAATTCCAAGTATCTAATAAAGAAACAACAGTGGAGATCTTAAAATTTTACTTAATTTTCAGCAAATTTGTTCACCACCTATTTAGCCATATTATAACGGGGATGCTGTATGGTTTCAAGTTATTTTCTATAAGCTCTGCACAAATATTTATCAATAAATATAAATTGGCATATTGCGTAGATGCCTGACGGAAAATCTCGAACGGAATTGCTGCATTTGTACATAATTAAACAAAATGCGACTTGATAAATTCAGTTGAGAACACAATTAAGAGCCAATCATGATATGTTGTCATCACTACATGTGAAGCGCTATGATACATGGTTAAGTTTCGATGTTGGACGGAGGGCATAAACAAAACCATCAAAACAAGAATGTCTCTTATTTCCTTGAAATCATTACAAATGATACAGGTATGTGTGCATTAGAGAAACATTACGCGATGCCTAGTGGAGGCGTTGTCCACATCAGTTGCTGTAAGAAATGTGTCAGCTCGAAAATGCCCTGCCTTTTGTTTTCCTTCGTGAAGCGCTAGAGGTGAATTTTAAATTAACGACAGATGCTGCGGCGAGCGAGATTATGATGAGGATAATAA